>JBAMJV010006397.1:0-37029 GCA_037951105.1 Echinarachnius parma | reverse complement strand
TTTTGGGGGAAATGACAAGTACAAAAATAGGGGGAAAAACAGATGTCAAATGAATGGTATCAATTGTTTAATTTCTGAAGTTGCCAACGTTCGTCAAATGTAACCTTGATGCAATGAGAAATTTGTGTTGGTGTGTTTCATGTTTAGAATGAGGATGAGATTGTTTTGTCACATTGAAGTGTTAGGCAACGTCATGTATTATAAAAAGAGCTGTGAGTTTTGGTGGTTTCGACTGTTCGATCTTCACTTAGACAATTATTACACTGTTGCATTGTAGTGAGAACATATGACAATGTTGAGACAATGTTTTGATGTGATTGATAATATACCTCAACAAACCTATTGACATTGTTTGTTAGCAGTCCTGTAAACCAAATCTTCCCTCTAATGATGTTCATGTTTTGTTTGGTTTGTTTTCCCTTATCCAGTCGTCCCGCAACATCCTTCTTGTGGTTCACTTTCCCCTGGAAGACCCTCTAGTACATCCTCTATTAGAACTTCACGTTGTATTGTTAATCAGTTTGCTCCTATGCACGCCAGGAACTGTAGGCAATTAACATGCTCCCTCTATAAATGATGTTTTATGTTTTGTTTTGTTTGTTTTCCCTTATCCAGTCGTCCGGCAACATCCTTCCTGTGGTTCACCTCCCCCTGGAAGACCCTCAAGTACATCATCTGGACCAACTACAAGTGGTACATCCTCGGCTTCCTTCTCCTGCTCCTCCTCGTCGCTTTCATCGTCCTCATCATCTACAACGTACCTGGCGCCGGCGTCAACAAAATATTCGGGAACCTGTAGGAAAATTGATCGGACCTTACACGGTGGACATATATTATAAGAGTCTAGACAACTTGTAAAAATTCCATCAACATTGAGACAAAATACTTAGTAAGATAACGCCTTTACTTATTATTCAGGAACAGGACATATAAGACAACTTGTTTAAAATCCATCAATATTTAAAGAGCAACTTTCTACAATTCTGCCTTCACTGAATGTCCAGGAACATGACATAAGAGTCCTGATAACTTGTTTGAGTTCCTTCATCATTTAAAAAACAACTTAGTACCAATTATGGCTTCACTAAATATCCATATAAGACAACTTGTTTCAAATCTATCAATGTTTACATAAACAAATTCTGTCTTTACTTCAAATTCAAGAATATCTGTGAGACAATTAATTGGCAACGTTACTTCAACAGTGTATAATGGTGATATCGCCAGTGGATAAATGGAAATTGGTTTGTTATTTCAAACTATTGAATGCACTGTTGTTAAAGAACAATGAGAAAACAACCTTAGTCAAATTGAAATTGGGAATTTGATAAACTAATTACTGAATTGAAATGAATTACAATTATAATTGTCTATGACTAGCTCACACTATATTCTGGTTTACCTTGTCCTAACTTTCTGAGAAAAGTAACGTAACTTATTTATAAATGCTGATTCCTTAATATTTCTAGCAGTTATGGAATGCTGGCTCGTCGTGTATGCTGGTGATGGTAATAGGAGTCTGATATATACCAGGAGTGCTTAGAAAAGGTGCACATAATGATATTTGTATAACTTTATCAGTTAAATAATTAAGAATGTCTGAACCTGATAGAGAGAGATGTATGATAAGTAATTGACGTCTAAAGCTTAAACTCTTGTGTAGGTGTTATTTGTCTACAAATTCTGTCCTACCAGACTGTTTTGATGTACAAGTGGAACAATTTTCAAATTCTAAACTGACCAAACATTATTTGACCTTCACATGCAGTGACTGGTCAATTTGAAGATATACTGATAGATCTTTCTGGTAGTAACATAATATTTTCAACTGCAAACAAAGCGAGTGCCTTTGAAGGATTCATTTTCTATAATATTATTCCTTTTTGTGAAGTGTTATTCTGAGCTTGTTTATTTCCTTTTGATTTATCAGAAGGAAGGAAAATATTACAAGGCAATGCCATGTTTTTTTTTTTCTGTAGGTTTGTTTGTTTCTTTGTTTGGGGGATACATACATTCTTGTCTGCTAAAATAGATATGTTAATTGATTACATTGTTTTGTCTAATGTTAACAGTAAGATATTCAGAAAATAGTGTTTAATTTTTTTTCTCAAATACTTGTATTATGCCACAGTTCAGGGATGTGTTGTTCTCCCTTTAAATTAAAAATGATGTAAACATATTTCTGTATACGCAATCATAGAGGGGAAGAAATATACATTCAAGTTGAATATTTGAGAAAGTATAATAAGTATGCTAATAAAGACATATTTTGAATGTATTATATTATTGTCACCAAAGTGCTTCTCTTCTGCCAGTAAACCAGTAGACACATGCAACTTACTATGTAGACATATACGGGGTAGATTTTTCTTGGTAGTTTCTTCCATCAGAATAGCAATACATTGTCATCATAAAAGTGTAAGTGCCTACTTTTGAAGAAAAAAACCGCACATTTATTTAACTACTTTACTCAGTCTTCTCTCTCTTCTTTTATACATAGTTGTCCTGTGATGTGGAAAATGTACACTTCATGTCTGTCAGATGAGTTGTATTTTGATTATTTTGCTACCATTGGTTAGTCACTTTTTTATATCTTGTGTTTAGAAGCTGTATATATTCTGTGTTTATTGAAGACATGTTTAGTTTAGAAGTATGTTATTCTCTTAATTTAGAGACCAATTGAAGAAATTATTTTGTGGATAAGAAGTGGGCACCATGGGTACCAATGTGTCTTTTTGGAATATTCATTTTTGTTTGTTGTTGGATGAAATGCTTGATATAACTTATAATGCCAATGAAATTATATTCATAATTCAAACTATCTATCGTGGAATCATGGAAACTGAATTTAGATAAATACAATTTACCTACAATACATTGTTAGAGGAAAATAATATTATACATAGATATGTGCTAGTTTAATATATTTGCAATAATTTGCCCGCTTCCTCACACAAACACATTTTTGATACAAGTCTGAATAATATCCAATAATCATGTAACAAAATAGGTGATTTATTTTGAATAGCTTACTGTAAAAGTAATCCATGTAATGGACTTTCCCACATATTATTATATATAGATATATTATAATCATGTATTATCTGTCTAGGCTGTAAGTCAAACATTTTTGCATCAAGTTATTAAGAGACACCATATAGATGATAGGTGATTATTATCATTTGAAAATGACATTGCTTAATTTTACTGAGGAAATTTTGATTTGTTTTTCATGACTATACAAATACTACCCTTATACCTTATTAGGTAAAGGTCAACATTGTCAATAGTATTTGTGAGGTAGACTTTCTCATTGTTAAAAGTCACTTCAAATAAGATGGTTATGGTCGATTTAATTTCTTGTGTTATATTTTGATTTTGAAATTGGATAATAATTGTTTGTTGATTTTTGAAATATTTAGTACATGTATATTAAATGCTTATGTGGGATATAGAAGTGCTATAATCGACGGGTATATTTGTATCTGTTACTTTTCTTTCTTTCTGGATGTTTGTAGAGATTTATGTGATTCACTATACAAAATAAACAACATATGTAGATGAATAGTGGCGTTTCTGTGTCATCATTCTGTGTCATAATTATGCACTACAGTAGATCAGTGAAGTGGCATGGTGAGGAATCAATGTCCAGGCACACCGAAAACAAACTGGGCTGAAACAAAAGAATACATTTAGCTTTGCCTGGCACAGACTAAAGCTGAATCTTTTGAGAATCCCCTAAAAGAACTCATCCCAACAAATCTTTGAACATCACCCCCTAAATTGGAAGGATCTATAGGATCAGTTTACAGTCGGTTTGACAGTGTGATTATGTCGTTCGTGTTAATTTGTTGAAAAGTGATGCTTCCCTCCTCCCCCCCCCCCCCCCCCCCAGCATCTTTCCGATATACCACTTTCCAAAATGATACTTCCTTTATCAACACTCCTCTCTTTATTCCCACCCTCCTCAATACACATGCTTGGCTTCCCATCTCGTCTCCTGCTTACCCCACCCCCCTTCCCCCACCTTCATCTCTCTTCCCACCACCCCCACTCCCCTCCCCCCATCCTTCCTCCACATACAATCAACGGTATCTTGCCTCCTGCCACTTTCCCCGTACCGCTTTCATCTCCCGTCATGCCTATCTTTCCCAATCATAATTCCATCCCCGCCGTACCTAAGGAGGGTGATGATGATGATGATGATGATGATGATGATGATGATGATGATGATGATGATGATGATGATGATGATGATGATGATTGTGCTGATGATTATGGTGATGATTGTGCTGATGTTGGTGATTATGATGATGGTGCTGGTAGTGATAGTTATGATGATAGGTAATTGCAAAAGAGCCTCCAAGCGCTAGAGCGCTCATAAGTCATTATGGTGATCGTTCCTTTGCTTCAGTTGCTCCACGCCTCTGGAACTCTGCATTCCCTACCCATTTTTCGTAAGACAGTCAAACTTGACAACTTTGACAACAAGCCTCAAAACGTATCTTTCCAAGCAAATGTGCAGTATGTAACAAACTTGTTGTGGAAAAAATATAAACGTTGACACACAATTGCTGTGTATCCTCATCATCATAAGTCATATTTCGTTCTTTTCATACCCCTTACTCTCTTTACCTCTCCCCCATCCCCCACACCCACCACCGCCACTAAATGTCTTCATTCCTTCACAACTATTGCCATCCTGTCCGTGGCCTCCGTCCTTCACATAATCTGCACCCATCAGCCATGTCAGCTCTCTGCATCGTTTCACTCTCTCTCTCTCTCCCACCTCTTCATTCCCCCACAGTATCGTCCTATCAACTTTCCTAATCAACTTTATCTCTTTCTAAAAATTACCTTAGCCTCATCTTCACCAATCATCTCTTCTATTATGGCCCGTTGCAGAAAGATATGCAATCAATAAATTGTAAAGTTGCAATTAATTACAAGTCAGACAATTTGCGCATTTCAGCCGATCAGATTTGCGCATTTAGTCATTTGTGATATGATCTGACTTCCAATTAATTGCAACTTTACAATCGATTGCATCTCTTTCTGCAAAGGGGCCCTCATCACATTCTACTAGTGTATGCTTCTCTAGCCTACTCCAACGAGTATTTCCTTCGATATCCCCTAATATGCCATGTACAGTCAAACCTGTCTATATAGCGGCCGCTCAAGGGAAACTTCATAAGTGGCCGCTATAGACAGGTGGCCACTATAGACAGGTTGGTGGCCATTTTGTTTTTTTAAGCACAGGTTTATAAACATTAATATCACATACACACGTACACATGAACATAAACAACATGACTACATGTACATTCCACTGAGGAAGTGTGGGGTTATCTCCTTCGACTCAGTTCAGTTAATATGGAACAAATATATTATGCCCAACATATATCTAAGAGCTATGTTTACACGCTGCTAATCCATCAATACCTTAAATTTACAAAAGTGGGAAAGTTCTGGGAAAAAAAAAACATTTACATTGTTTTTTAAATTTCATTGAAGTTCTGGTTCCACCTCTGCCCAGGGAATACGTTCGAAGCAATACGAGATGTTGAGGCACGTACACTGACTCTGTAGTATTCACTTCGCTTGTTGGAAAGGTCACCGAGGGACCTAGTTTACATGTCATTCTTCACATTAGCTCATTGAAGGATTAGGAATGAACATCGAGGTATAAGCTGAATGACGTAGCGTAGTGCGGGGCAGCTGCACAAACCAATCAATTGCCCCCCCCCCCCCCCCCCCATTGGGGTTTTGCCCCCTTGCTATCGTCCGCCCCGTGGGAGAAAAATAAAACAAAATATATATCATATAGGCCTGTTATAGCACCGTATTTATTTTGCGTTCATCCTGCTCCAGTATGGTGAACATCTCCCCCCCCCCCCCTCCCCTTCTTTAATAACCCCCCCCCCCCCCCCCTGGCTACGCCAATTGAATACTGGCTAGGGATTAGGGTGAACATCGGGGCAAGTGAGAATGTCAGCTCCTTGGCTGGCGTGGATCATACTTGTCATACTTCCTGCGGGGCAAGTAGGCCTATACTCATTATAATGTAGTTGTGGAGGTTATTAAAGGGGCAATTCGTGCAGTTGTCCTTTAAAAAGATATGATTCGCCTCGATCGGTAGTGGCTAGAATCCTAAGAAAATAAAACATACTTTTTAACAGATGCACAATCCGGATTCGCTAGGACCAGCGGAGTTGCAGAAATAACATTATTAAATAACTATTACTTACAAAGTAATTTATATGACTATTCGGGTGTCACTGCATTGGTAAGACTTGTTCAGTTTTTAGATAGTTGAAAGATATATCAGTAAGTTACTTTGTTTATGAAGAAAATAAAGTTTATAATCTCTTTCCTTTTCCCGAACTATTATTCGCGAAATATGATTATGCTTTCTTTTGATTCTCAAGCGACCTCTTACGAATTATTGCAAAACAATGTCGCTTATATATTTCATACAAACAATCAAACAAACATATCCGCTCTTATACTCACAATAAGTATATAAATGTACACAAGTCAATAAAAACTGCTGAAGCAAGAACATGTTGGTTACTTGAAGTTATGCATAAATATTTTACTGAATAAAAATGATAGAAATATATAATACATGAATGTCAAAACACAACTGTTCAAAATATACAGACTAATAGTATAATTAATAATGCTTCTGAATAAGTAATATTGATAACGATACATCTAACTGAATGAATTATAACGGCGTGTTCCCAAGATGTATGAAACTCCGAGGGTTTACACTGTGTAACAATTGTAAAGCTCAATCCCAAATATTAAACATGTTGCTGTAAACAAACAGGTTCTTTTTGTCATAATATATATAAAATAACTACAATCTTGAAAGAAAAACAAGGTTCTATTTTACATAAAAGCTATGTAGTTCACTTGTCTCTTTCGAAGCATGCTACCATTAACAGGGGCACACGTTGTACAATAAATAATTTCATATAAAAAGTGTTAACTATTTAAAAATTCGGACATTTGAAGGGTAATATAAAATGTGTCTCCGTGTTTTTTTTTTGTTTTTTTAATCTGGGATCATAATCATATAGTATGACTGCATTTCTCTGCGAGTTTCATTTTTTTTTTCAGATAGGAGGTTAGACTTATGTTCAAACATGAGTTGTATTAATTCCCAAATAAGTAGGACTGGGTGAATTAAAGAATGCTACTCAAGGGGAGATTAAAATCGTGTCATTATAATGTATTTCAAGTTCAAACTATGACCTTTGGTATACAGCTTTTCCTGCATATAGTCTAGTATTGATGTAGACGATACGACTTCCAATTTATATGATAGAATGTACAATTAAAAACATTTTATAAATGTACAAGTGAAGAGTGCCCAACATCTATGAAAATAAATCACATTTCTAGCTCCGCGTAAAACAACGCAAAATACGCTTTGATTTATCATCACCAATGACTAATTTTCAATAAGAAGGTGAAGTGCGAGCGAGATTGGAGGAAAATGGCTCTCACGATAAAAAGCAAAAGTCAGAGAAAGCAAAAACATGGATGTTGTTAATTAATGATCATATGGTGCATTATAGGAATGTTTATCCACAGCAGCATTTGTCTGTGACAGAAAAAATAGTTATTACTAAATTCGATTCTTTCTCTTTCCTGGGCAGGTAATCATGTTAGTAGTTATCTATGGTCAGCAGTGTTCTGGCTACTGCCCTGGAGACTCGCCCAAAAATAGCCCCGATGCATATTTAATATCATTGTACACATAACTACACAATCAGTATTGTTTCTTCGTATCCGACCCACAGCGGACGCAGATGAATAAGCGGCTATCATACGCTACATAATAAACTTTGTTACAAAAAGGACAGAATACAAAATATTATCAACTTGGCTAAGGTATTCTGTACACATACAATTATGATTATAAGAAATACAAGCACACAAATGATATCCCTGCATCGTAATACAAACTCTGAACAACATATAAAAAAACAATACTGTAAAATGTTCACAAGATACATATAATATATATCGGACTCGAAACGTCTCACTCGATTCCAACATCAAGTTAATCATTACAATCTCAAACAGTATAAAAAGAGCTCTTTTCTCTCTACATTACAGCGTTACACACCTTGTACTAAGGTCACTTTAATCCACTCTGGATCCACACACGTTTCGTAAAAATTAAGCCCGGCTCAGACAGAGCTGACTCGACCCGGTCCGACCAACCCGACTGAAAGCCACAGTCGGTCCGATTCGCTTCCGACTGGCACAATCGGAGTGGTGAGGCAATGCGCACAGAGCCAATCCGACTAAAACCAGTGGGTTCGGGTCAAGTCGGCTCTGTCTAAGCCGGCCTTTAGAGTGCGTTTAAATAGACCCATCTACCAAAAAATCAGAATTTTGAAACGTGTTACAGGTCACTGTTCATCAAGTGAAAACTATAGCTTAAAAAAGGTTTTCAAACCGCTAATTCTGGGTTTATTACGTCTATATAAACGCACTGCTAGACAATCATCAAAATCATGACTTTGTGTGATCTGTAAAAGTAAGCTACTTGACTACGTCAGAGGGCGATTGGTGTATCTGATACGAATGGTACGATTCGAAAATGGTTCTAATCAATATATAATTACATGCATAAACTCGATAATGATGTATCATAACCATCGTACCGCCAGACCCAAACTGATCGCCCAAGCATCTCGCGCCCCGGGGTAGCTTATCCGCTATACATCACTTCTGATAATGAGGCAAAACATACCGTACTTCATGATAATTTACTAAAGGCAAATGTCATCATGATGGTTGCTGTGGAAAGTTTGTTTCTTTTCTAGAAATAAAGAGCCTTGAGTGCAAACAATCAGTTGAAAGTCTATCACAAAGAAAAGTGAAAGAAAACAAATCCGTCTTCACCTCCTCATTATCATCATCATCATCATCATCACCTGCAATACAAAATAAGTCACCACTTACTATACCCGTTTTGTCAATGAACACACTTAATCTTTCAAAAAAAAGCCTTTCAAAAATTTCACTCTTCAATAGCATAATATAATATCAATACATAGCGCTTTTTCTACAAAAGAAAAGTCTTCTTTTTTTTATTGTAAAGACGTTGACAGTCATTTTGGCAAAGTTTCTACTGAAATACATCCTCTGGAATTCTACATTCCAACAATATGCCTTACAAAATAATAGTAAATGCAATTCCTCCGAGCTTAGATCTAATGAAGCTTGAATCTGACCAGCATTTTTTTAAACACCAGATGAAATAACACATATAAAAACCACAAAATAAACTATGATAAAAACAATTAACTGAATATTCAATAGTCACGCGGGAGCCAAAAGATATAGAAACTCACGTTTTGTTTTTTGTACTTGTTTAACTGGCTAAGCAGACAGATGATTGGTTTGCAGTCGACATTTCCATCCCTACCCTTTTTAGACCCTTATTAGCTAGTGCACCGCAATCATACATCATTTTTAGTAAAAAGTCAAATTTAGTCGAATTTCGAGTCAAAAGAAAATTCAACACCACCCTTTGTTTGACAGAAAGGCTGGCTTTAATAATGATGCTGAATGTATTTCTCTCCTTGTCTGCATGAATGTATGAACCGATGTTAATTAACATGAGCAGTAACATAACCAAAAAAAACATGGGATGGGTATATACAGAGTTCAATTAATTTGATATAATTAACTGCTTCAGTTCACCCTGTACTCAAAAAGGCCATTGACTGAACACTCACACAGTGTGTCTAGCAGGACAGGGTTAACCATAGCATTTATGCAATTTATGCAAGTCATACAATGTACCTGGATATGGTTCAATACTTCAATATCAATTATCATCTGCATGTATGATAAGAATGACGATGTACCTGGCAATGGGGTCGATATCAATTATTATATAATTATGCATATTATAAGTATTATAGTGTATCGTGCTGATCGGTCGATAGGCCACAGGAAACCATTATGTACACATCAATGCAGACACAGAATATTAACCCGTATACTGCAACACATTGCAATGTCCATAGACTGAATACGTGGCCAGCTATAAGTGATGGGTTTATATTAAGCAAGCTTACTCTCGACCTTTAAATTACTCAACGACCATATTTCCATGAACTTTTCGGATGATCAATTAATCAATATTTCCCAGGAAGGGGATAAAATGAATTACTCCCATCCGTTAAACAAGCGTTCTGGCCTAATTAGCAAATTACTGCTCTAAAACAGAATTGGCGTTTCATTTTCATCTAGAGCTCAACGTGTTCATCAGCTTAATTAAAAGGAGCTCAAGATAAAAAGTTACTTAATGATAATGACTAGATAACAGTCTAGTCATATTATAATATATAATGCTCCTTATATTAGAACATATATATTTTTTTTTATCAAGGTATTGTACAACACAGATATAAAAACGACCGACTTAATAAATAAATACATGTATATTTAATTTCTGTTTGGTTTGCATACTTTTGGGGAGCTAGTGACCTGGTTCGATATAGTTGGAGTCATAATTTATGACACATGCACAATGATTTGATTTTTACTAAAGAAAAATGTTCATCATTGGACCTTACAGTCATCACTCTCACGTGGTGGAATTTCATATTCAGTAGGACTTTGCTTAACTTGTAATTCTTCTTTTTTTGGATATACTATGAAAACATGCAAATATCAACAGCATTATTCCTACCACTGAATACATCGTGCGGTGCCTTGTGCATGTATACAATTCAAATAACAATATTAAAACATAGTTGTTATACGCTGCCGGTCCATGATTTTACTTCACGTTGTCCCGTACATTTACTTCGCTCTGTGACGTCATCAGTAAGCCTCCTTTGTACGACCTCATCCGACACATCGGTTTTCACAGATATAAAGTCTATGTTGCCTTTTTCGTTGTGCGTTTGCGGTATTTTAGACGCTTCCAAATGTCCCTGTGCCGTGAAGCAGAAGTCATTTTCGTTCTGGTCCACTGTCGGGTCCGCTGCTACTCTTGTGAATCGGGTGGGCATCCCGCACTTGGGCATGGGTGTGGGTATCCACGAGAACTTGACCGCCTCCGGGTTCGGTAGCTCAAAGTCGCACATTCGTGCCAGTTCGATCAGGAGGATGCGTAGCGTCAGCAGCGCATATTTCTGTCCGATGCAGCTGCGGGAGCCCTGGCCGAATACCGGCATGCAGTAGCGACCGCCTAACTTGTCCTCCTGGCGATCGGCGGAGAACCTGTCCGGGTCGAAGGTGTGAGTGTCTCTGAAGTTGTCCGACAGGTGGATCGTCTCGCGGATACTCCAGAACACGGTCCAACCCTTAGGAATTTGTTTGCCCTGTGGATAAAGCAAATAAAGCAAAGATATACATTTATAAACAAAATAATGAACTGATCATTTAGAACAAACTCGCTAGCATTCATTCAAATGTAGTGTCTTATCAATGCTGGACTGCTATAGTCGTCTTGTCGGTTATTATTTGATAAAAGAATAAACACCATAGTCTACTATGATTCATCAAACATTACAACTTTTCAAAAGTCTAAACAAAGTGGTCTGAGTAGGGGATGATTTGAAATTATACGTGCCATAAACCACCATGAAGTTCATTTGGCTGTTTCTATGCGAGGAGATTACATATCTAACAATCTACCCCAGATGTGAACCTCCCAGGATTTTCATGACTAAACTGGGAAAATCATACTTTCCCAGATATTCTAAATCCAACCGGGTGCATACATGATACATCAGATCCTCATAGGTCCTCTGAGGCAAAGAGTCACATTTATGAAGAAGAATACATCTTTCCTAGGCTCCTAGATTTTAAAAGTGCCTAGAAATGTTTGTGCATGTTTCACCAGGTTCTCTTATAGGCAATGGGTTACCCACTTACATCGAGTTCAAACGTCTTAATCGCCGTTCTGAAGGCCGCTCCAGTCGGTGGTGACATCCGTAGGCATTCCTTCACCACCTGGTTCAAGTAGTGGCACTGGTTGACTGCGTGCAGAGTCAGCGGTGTGTAGTCGGTCAGTAGACCCTGTTCCCGCAGCTCTTCCCGGATCTTGCCCATGACATGTGGGTTTTGGGTCAGCTGGTAGACCATGGTGACAGCTCCGGAGCTGGTACTCCCCATGCCCGTCAAGAGGAATTCTACCTTTAATGCGAAAAAAACAAACAAAGATGTCCTATTAGATGGCCATCACACAGTTAACTCACTTGATGAAGACTGTTACAAAAAAAATACAAGAAATGCATTTCTTATATCCCGATATACATCTTTTCCCAAATCTTATTATCTTATCATAACCACCACCTCCAAAACCTTAAGCTTGCAGAGGTCTGATGACAACCGTAATTTAATTGAGTTTTATTATATGTAGAGCTACTGTTTTTTAAAATACACTCCTTTCAATTTGACTGCAACTTAAGCAAGCAGTCAAACATTGACAACAGAAATGTGTGTTGTTTTGATCAACTTGGAAGAAATGCACTGGGATATTGTTTTTAAATGATTGACCTGTTCAGAATTGTTCCCACAAATGAAATTAAAGCAGGGGTGTATGGAGAATGCAATTTGTACCGAAATTGAATAGTTGTGAATGAGTTAACCTTTTCCCTACTAGATGTTGGTATCCCCATAGACTAATTAGTGCAGTATATACCCACCAGGTTCTAGTAGGCAAGTGGTTAAAATGGTTAGCAAATCTTTGGACAGACGTCTTTGACCAGTATACTTACTACTTGATCACAGATGGCTTCATGGACCTGTTCGCGGGATTGTGAGGACTGCTCGTCGGAAGTGTTTGACAGGTCGATGAGGATGCGCGTGACATCCTGGGTATCCTGGGACGACTTGAGACCGGTTTTCCGTCGCACATTCTCCTCTAGTTTCATCCTGATGTAGTCACGTGCATGCAGCGCCTGTAGATGACAGAGGCAATGGAGGGAATGAAGGAAAGATGGACAGAATGGGGGAAGAGTTTTTGGGAGGATGGGAAGGGAGAAAAAAGGAATGGATATGAGAGATGGATAGAAAGAAAAATGAAGCACAATGATTAGACAACGCCTCTTCAAAAATGGATCTGAACTTATCCTACCAATTTACTGCTTGTAAGCATACTATAGCTTCACGAACGTAATGGACATGTTGTTGTGATTTGTATCAAGTTGGAGACAATGTATTTTTTTTTAGTAAGATGTTTTTTTTAGTATTGTTATGTATTGGAAATGATTGGAAAGTTGATCTGCCATTTGACTATGAACACATTTCCACTGGAACAGGATGTTCACTATATGTGACCGGCTATAACAAAACCGGGCACTTGTCGGTAAAAATCAAAATGTAGATTTTCACACCATTAGAAAGGCCTCATCACAAGCTTTCATTTGATGCTTTGTTGTAACTAATTGGTCAATAATTGGCGAGGATATGATTGTTTCAATTTTACAATCATTGGTCTTTTACACACATTGTCTGAATTTAAAATGCCCATTTCTTCAAAATATGAATTACAGACAATTGCCGGGTTTTGCTTTAGCGGGTCACATATAGTAACCTTATTATCTATAGAATGGAACAGGGTTGAAAGATTCCCGCCTATTATGCTGATCAATCAATACTCCCTATCGCATTATACTCACTCTTCTGTATTTGGAGTATGGAAGGTTGAATGGCACCGACATCAGACCATTGACGATGTCGTCTATCTTCTGGCAGAGGATGGCGACGGCATCATCGGTGTAGTGGAAGCCGCAGAGGACGTCGGCTGCTAGACGGAATGTCAGGTGCTTCATGACAGGCCCCGCTAAGACCTGGTCCTCTCCGCACCAGCTCTCTATCGCTTGTCGCACAGCTTTCTGTGCAGAGAAATGAAACGATTGTACAAGTTGTAAGGATAGATAGTAAAGAAGATCTCTTTATTACATTTTATCCAGATCTTAACAGTTTATTACAAACAATTAAGTATTGAGGACCCTTAAAGTGATGGCTACCTCTAAACTTAGTTGGAAATATGTGCCAATTATGGTTCAAACTGAGGGCGAGGCATTTGGTACTCTGGTAGATCTGCACACTGTATGATGTATGTTACATTTGGTTGTCCAATCAGGCAAGTACAACTTACAGCATTGAAGCCATTTTGGTGATCCAAAGTGAACCACAAGTGGCCCTGGGCCCTGGGCCAGCTGAAGGCCAGTGCCAAATTTGAGGCGTGAGGTCAGTTATGTCCTAGACTTTAATACATACCTGTATCATGGGAGCGTATCCTGTGAGTGCCGAGTGCGAGAATGCTGCTGACAATCTCTTCCGCATTAACGTGTGATCTTGGCCCTTCGACATGGACAGCGTAAACTTGCCCAGGATTCCCTGGGTCGACGACGGCCACTGTCATCAAGAAAAGAGACGGAAAATAAAAAAGAATTTGTCAGATATTTTGTTAGAACTGGAAGAATATCATGGAAATCAGATAATCATAATCATATCAAATATTATAAGAAGTTGGCCAATAAAAACAAACGAACGGCTAATATTTTCTAAAATTTAGATAAATATTTACCAAGAAAACTATACCAAGATCAGCACCTTTGATTATATTTAGTTTTTGTTCCAGAGCGAATCAGTGCCTTATACGATGTTGAGTTTCAAATTTTGTACCAAATTTTATTTAAAAATTGTGACGGGTAAATGTCCTCATCCATCTGTCAAAGTCGGGCACTTTTTTCAATGTGCTTTCCCCGGCTAAATCACAAATTAATGTGAAGAATGCTAATTAACAATGCGTATTCATCACATCTTAATACAATATGCCAGGCGAAAGAGGCCTTTTTTCCGGTGATAATTTCGTTGAAAGTGGAAAGCAAATTCAAAACCCATCATTAAGGTCACTAAATTCGCCATAGAACGAAATGTACTAATCCAAAATTAATGATCTTGGTATCATTGTTTCCCTGGTAAAAGATTCCCCCTCTTGTGAAACCAGGCGTCGTATTCCTTTTTTTCTTCTTTCTGGGATACTTCTTATATGTCTTACTCAAAAGTCAAAACGGAAGGAGAGGTATACAACAGTTCTGTAAAGTTGTGTTATATTATACTGTTGTTAAATGGCGGTGGAGGGTATAGCACGGAATATTACATCCCGAGGGATGCTATTGAGGGAAGAGTAAATAAGTCCCGAGACAGAGTCGAGGAACTCATTTTCTTCACGAAATAGCATTTGAAATCCCGAGGGTAGGAATATTCCGTGATTTTCCCGACAACAAATTGAACAACTGTTTTATCATCTGACTGTCAAACACAGGGTGTAATATTGCCATGGTATATCCAAAAATATAACACCGCAGCGGCATGTACTGTATTTACTAAGTCAAGTGATAAACCTTTATAGAAGCATTTGTTAGACATAGCCCTGTGCCCTGTTTCATGAAACACTTGCAATTGTTTTAAGTGCCCAATTTTTGTAACTATTACGTCAACAGCCGATCAGCATATGGAGCATTTTAGCTGTTGCCATGGTAGTTACAATAAGTGGACACTTACAACAATTGCAAGTGGTTTATGAAATGGGGCACTGAAGTATAAAATGGTGACAATGGGGTGGTGCCTATTCAGTTTTGGGTTCTTTCTACACAACAAAGACAGTATTGCAAGAAATAATCACAGATAATGATATATATATTGCATAAACCCCTTTTGGACATGCCTTTACACAATTGCATATGTCATATAAACTTATATTCAAAGGTCACTGTCTTCGAAAGGGTAGGCTTGGGAGTGGATCACCTCGATGTAGAGCAATATAATATACATTTATGGACATCAAAACGAGCGAAGGAAAGTAGTAAAACGGCGTGCGGGGAGCAGGTAGGAGGTAAGGACATATTTATCGAGGTAAATTGTTATATCGTCAGAGAAATCACGTACTGAAAAGTGCAAAGGCTTCTTCTTCTTCCGTGCCCTATTTCCAAAGGTTCAAGCTGGAAGTCAGTGATATACCATGCGTGAACCTTATATCTATTTATTGATTGATTTATTTATCTCTCTATCTATCTAGTTATCTATCTATCTATCTATCTATCTATCTATCTATCTATCTATCTATCTATCTATCTATCTATATATCTATCTATCTATCTATCTATCTATCTATCTATCTATCTATCTATTTATCTATCTATCTATCTATCTATCTATCTATATATGAAGCGCGTTGTACACATTACAATGCGTTTTTCATAATGATGTTGTTATTATTATTATTAATTACGCGTTGTCAAAACATTGTACACATTACAATGCGCTTTTCATAGTGATGTTGTTATTGTTATTATTATTTACGCGTTGTCAAAACATTGTACACATTACAATGCGCTTTTCATAGTGATGTTGTTATTATTGTTTACGCGTAGTCAAAACATTACGCGATGTATTCTGATCCTCAACATGTTTTTTAACTTTTAACTTCATTTACTTTTTTGAAGAGAAAGAAACCGGTCGAAAGTAATTGAATAAAGACTTAACCAAGGAATTCTAGCGTGTTTCCGAGTTTATTTTATTGACTTTTTATATATTTATTTCATCGACGAGGACTTTTTAAGTTAAATTTATCTATATATATATAGATATATATCTAGTATCTATCTATCTATCTATTTACATATCCATGTATTTATTTGTTTATATATTTATAAAATATGATTGATAATTACAAATAAATGTTGATGTATGGCTTAATTTGTAGATAGTCAACAACTTTCTATACAGTAGTTATACTATCAATGATAATATAAATCGATTTATTATATCAAATACTAACAGTGAATAGTGTTCGTGAACTGCATTTTTAAAACTATATTAATAGTTACAAAACATGTACATTTTTATAATACATCACTATAAACTACATACGTTTGTAAGTGTTTGATTATAATTATAAATCAGACAGAAATAACGTTATAATCATGACAATCACTGAGATATCCTCGATTGACTTCATGTAAACTATTTCAAGCAGAATGATTTTGGGAAAATTTGAAGGAGAAAAAAATAAGTTCGCGTGTGCGAAAGACCTTCAATTCAAGAAGTTGTCACAATCTGAACATGAGTGCGTACTATGTTACTAATTAAATACCCCTTTATATTTCCTATACGTGTAGGCTTATACGACCTTCGTCTGTCAATTAGTATCATTATGAAGGATGGGCAAAATAAAATTCATCATCATTTCGGAAAGGTCGTATATTTGTTTATTTACTTGTCGTATTTACCAAATTGATAACCATCTTAATTACGTTACTCGTTCTGATGCATATCATTGCAATTTTACTTTAAAAAACATAAACAATATTTAAACAAAATAACGCATTGACAGCAATTATACTCATTAGTACGCAGTCCCAATAGATCATATTTTTTCAATCGGTTTATACCCTGCAATGAAGAGCTTAATTCCAAAATGCGCTAAATCCACTTTTACAACTTTGCAGAAAGGCAGGTTTCTTTTTCCAACTTTGTACACATGCCTACGGGAATGTGAAAATGGAACAATCCATATTTGGATTTGGATTGTGTAATTTGTCTTACAACTTGAATTTCTAGATAGCTACGTAGCTTTAATATTAATGTACTGATATCGTTAACTCAAATTTTATGGGATGTGGATTTAGCGCCTTTTGGAATCTATAAGCTCTTCAAATGTCTTCGCCATGGCGCGTTACCAATAACAATCCAGTGAATACAAACGCATAGCACTTCATCCTCAATCAAATTATTGGGGGACTTCGGGTAGATTTGGAAACCGTTCAAATTAGTTTCTGAGGACTGTATATTGAAAACGTGGGGGCCAATGCATTTAAGGTTTAACTTCACCGAGACCGAGCTGTTTTTTGGCCGTTTCAGTTCATAACTTGATATACACAATATTTTATTAACGACATAGATTTTATAAGAATATCCAAATTGTTGCCATTTCGTCTCATTTCAATTTAGGCCAAATAAAAGATAATCTAAATGAACTCCTATCAACTCCGTACTTTGTAAATATATATAAAGACAAGTCAATACAAATTGTGTTCGTCATGGTCAGAAACTGATTATAAACCTGACACAAACCCGAAGGATAAACAATCTCAGTCGGTAGAGCACCCGTCTATAGCAATCCGGAGGTCTCGGGTTCGAATCCCGGGAAAACCATATTTTCCTTGTTTATTTTAATTTCAATCTAGCCCAGATAAAAAAGAAAGATTATGAACGTTTTCTTTCACTTACTCTCGATGCCACTATGTCTCCTTCTCCTTGTAAGATTTTGGCGAGGTTATCGGCTCCGTAGACTCGAACTGTTGGGTTCGTGAATAGATGCGTTTTGAAGACTCGGCCATATTTCGCGAAGTTCTTCTCATAGAACTGTGGACCCTGCATTAGAATAAAATAATGATGGTTATGGTTAGTATGATAATACAAAAACAAATACAATAATAATAATAATAACTACTATTATTATTATTATTATTATTATTATAATAATAATTCTAATAGTAATAATAATAATACAAATAATAATAATACAAATAATACATATAATAATAATACAAATAATAATTATTTAATATATTTGTGTTGTGTGTAGACAACTCAATCGTCGTGTTTTCTAAACATAGGTGTAAGTACATAATGATATGTATTGCATCATTTAGCGCGGTACGCGAGAACTGTATCATATTATTATTATTATACCCTCCTTGAACTATTATCTAAGCATTTCACACCAGTCCTTTCGAGTGTTTTCCAATAGGTCACTTCTTTATCAGGACGTAACAGCTTTCACGGCTTTTCCAATAGGTCACCAAATATCAGGCCCTGTTCAACAGCATTTACCCTACCAGCAACCCCGATGAAATCAATTGATTGGCGCTCGTTACTTCATAACTGTTCCTACCGGTAAAAAGTTCACCGGAGGTGTCTATAGTTCAGTGGGGCATTTTTTTGTCTTCATTTTTTATTGTTGATACGAACACGTACGTAGGAAAAACACCAGCTGGGTTCTAGTCGCTCGCCAACCTGTCGTTTGGTTAAAGGTGCACCTGTAAAGTGTCAGATATTGCCCAAAATAATATTTGAGACTTCAATCCTATATCAAAATCATTGTACGGTATGTCCGAATGATGTGTGAAAGTTTCATTGAAAAAGAACAATGCTTTCCTGGTTAAAAAGGCGAAAATTTGCGTCAGCTTTTACAACTAATTACAGTATGACGTTTATGACGTTTATGACCGTTTATAAACGCTCTTGAGCTGAATGATTATCAATGAGATATCGTCATACTAAAGGGGCATTTGAAAAAATCTAACCCTATTTTATTCTTCTCTTACCATAAGCCAAACAACACGGTAGAAGAGAAGTGTGGAAGCTCAAATTAATTTCTGTGGAGTTAGACACTTTACAGGTGCACCTTTAAGGAACATTTTCGCAATGGGGAAATGAAAAACAACGTTGGACTCGACTGTGTTGGTGTATTTGCCTTGCTAACATTTAGCGAACACCCGCTGGATGCAACATGATCCATAAACAAACTGTGACGAGTGTGCTTTACAATGTTTTCCGTTCTGCTCAAATGTACAAAAAAATAACCCAATTTTCATTGAGAAAAACAAAATTTGATAATTGTGTTTGCATTACAAACAGTCGGAGACCTGCATGCATTGGAATCTGTATAAAGTTTCATGAACATGATTATATGCCAACTGTGCTTTTACTGCTTTCCGCTTGGCTAAAGTTTAACAAAGTTGGTGTTATCAATAATTTTGAGATGAGTAACATGTATAATATATTCGACAATGTTTACTTTACTCACGTGTGGTTTTGCCAAACCCAGTTGAACAAATAATAACCCACTTTTTGTTGTTGTTGTTGTTGTTGTTATTATCTGTTCTCACTCATGAAACAATTATACAGGGTGTTTATAAAAAAGCGGAACCCAACTTCCACCCGCAATATTTTATTTAATAAACATAATTATATTTATTGCAATATGTCATATCAAAGGTTAATTCATACTCTTTCGTTTGATATCAAATATGTTGTGATAACGTCATGCATGATTGAATAAAACCTATTTAAAAAGGGTTATGTAAAAAGTACTTTGCGCACAAGAGTAGAAAGTAATTGTTAAATGCAATGTAAAGAATGAAACAGTAGCCAAAGTCAAGTAACATTTCATGATGTTTCTTGATTCATAGTTTTACATTTTAATCAACTTTGAGAAGAGTTCATGGTCCATAATCATCCCCAATGTCCTTCCACATGACCCCATGTCTGTCCGCATAGGTTCGTGCTCGTGTTCAGTGGTTAGTTGCATGGTCAGGCAAGGAACTGATTTAAAAAGTATCTCCATGTTCATTTATTTACGGAACAAAAGGATTACAAGACAAACGAACACAAGGAGAGGTTTCAATGAATGACCATCATACCGTGTTGATGAATAGATCTAAATCTTGTGTGCAAAGCAATTTTAACATTGCTCGTTTAAAATGCTTGCAATTCGATAACTACAAGCTCAATTATTACAAATATGGTATCAAATGAAAGAGTAATAAATTATCTTTGCGATGATATATGGCAATAAACATAACTATGTTCACTACATAAGATATTGCTGGTGGAAGTTGGGTTCCGCTTTTTTGTAAACACTCTGTATTTGGGGGAAATACATTCCAATATGTTTGCCCTACTTACTCCCAGTAAGCACGCATTCTGCAATGCCCAATAATACAATTATTACAAGTGTGTGTATTTTATATATTGCATTAGCTCGAAACTCAAGGAATTCACGAGAATTACTTTAATGTAATAAGTAAAAAATAAAAATAAAAAACGTTCGTGTCTCGGGCAAAAGAGGGGGGCATCTTTGAAGGTAATTCCCACTATAGCACATTAATCTGAGCACGATCCGATTTAGAAATGCACACCGACATGCTGTCAACCAAATAGAAAAGGCTATAGTATAATGATAAAGCTCCAAGTCAAGTCGCACGAGAGCAATCGCAAGGGTAAATTGACGCCTAGCAAGGGGTTCGTTCACCCATATGGGAATCGAAGAGGGGTGCAATATTACGTAAGATGACAACCTGTAACTATAGTAACATAACTATAGTTGCGGTATGTACAGTGTACCCAAGAATAATTTGGACACCTTGAAAAAATCACTTTAATTTAAATGATGCTAGAACAAATTTTGAAGAAAATGTTTTGTAAAAAGCTGCCTAAAATTCATTGTATGTGTTTATTAGATGCTGCTTTGTTGAAATCAAGATAAAATATAAGACCATTTTTTAAAAATTATCAAAATAGTTAGTTTCCTATTTTTCAGGGTGTCCAAATAATTGTTGGTAACACTGAATATCTGTTTTTCACCGAGAGGAGGTCAGTAAGTTCCGACGGTAGAGCAATATGATTACTCGCCGCCCCCCCCCCCCCCCCCCCCCATCTCCCCCTACTCCTAATTACCCCCATCAGATTCTAGCTGCGCGTCTGCGCCAGTGACCAAACCGCCCTCATCATTTTGTGTTCCTTCCCCAGCGGAAACTTTAGCTCACTCTTCATTTCCACCGCGCTCGTTTACATCGCTCAATCGATCTAAGCGGGAAAAATGCTAGTGTGGCGTGCTACGGATGTCCAGCTACGGTTACTCGATCCGCCAATCGCAGCTCACGTTTCACTCGTCCGCTCTACCCCCTCCCCCGAACCTCTTCTTCATCTTCGGCTCTTCTCCTCTCTATCATCAGACTCTTACTTATTCGGTTTAAATATGACAACAGAATTCAGCACTGATGTTCATTTTGTTTTCCTCAAGCCTCTCGTATCATACCCCCGATCAATTAAACCACATTACAACTGTACGCTGATTTTGGCAGTTGCGATAATTTAACAATCATGATCGCTCTTTGGCTTATTTGGCACGCCTTTCATTCAGATCGCAAATAAACATGATAAACGCAAATAACATATTACAATAGATGTCTGGCTGCTGTTTTCAGGTATGTTTCATTTTCATTTTGGTATCGTAAAATAAACAGAAATACTCGTGATATAGGTCAAAGTAAACAAATTTAACTCGGTGAACCCTTTCTTATCACCACTTGAGACGATCCGTATCCGCTATTAACCAGTTCGCTCCTGTGCTGTGCAGATATATTGCGGTGTCCATGCACATTATAATCAATCACGTGACCGTGGGGAATGGGTTAAAGACAATTAATTTCTTAATGGGTAAACCCCAAAACAATAATATATTCTCCTTAGCAATGGAAACAACGCACATTCACATTCGCAGACAAGTGTGCATTTGCGGGCATATCACATGCATTAATGGTTAAAGCGCATTTAACTCTTTTTTTCTCTTGCTATTGTACGGTAACGGTTTTCTCTTTAAAAGAAAATAATAATAAAGTAGGTCAGGTGAAAATAGAGGTGCCCCTTTCACTTGGTTGTGCTTGACAACTCTTGGTGTCTGTAATCATATGACCGAACAGTGACAGTGTTCAAAAACTGTTCGTATGTGAACTTTTTTTGAGGGGGGAACCTTGATTTTTGAAGCCAATCGGAAGAATGCCAAACGAGTGAACATAATACTGTATAACAGGCTACTATGATGTTGAATACCTCTCTCTATTATACTTATTATACTTAATGTTACTTATTTTCCTAAAATCCAAAGTTGAACTTAACCAAAGACGACTTAACACTAAACTTAACCCTAATCCTAAACCATTATCCTAACCAGAAGCTAATCTATATTCCTAGGTTGCTATACTCGCCAAACTGGGTGTCGACCAAGTGTAACTTGTTGGGGTCGTTAACAAACGTACATAATAAATAAAACAGTGGTTTAGGTGTCAATACTTATTTATTCTGCTTCATATTCTTTTAAGAATGTCTGCAAAATATCCCTATAGCTAATAATTTCATGGCGAGTAATGTGGAGAAGTAATTTTCGTTATCCTCTCCTCATCTCCCATCTCAGTGCCTCGACATTTCTACCGCATCCTCCCGCCATCCTCGTCTTTCGATACACTACACCCTCTCACCGTATCCTCTCCTCCTCCTCCTCCTCCTCGTCCTCACGATACATTCGACTTATTAATTACTGGATACCCAGGGTAGTCGTAATTCACTTTGGGGGCCCTTTGAGCGATCAGACTGCGCTGCGATCGTGATGAGAGGAAGTACAAAGAGGGGTCGATGGCACAATCACTTTCTTTTAGATGCCACACTCATTTTCCCCTCCCTTTAAAGGTATTTTCCCGTTTTTCGAGGAAAGGTTCTTTCTATATTGTTTCGAGAACTGTGTGTTATCCACCATACAATTCGAGAACTTTGCCCTTTTGAAGTCTAAATGCAATGATTGGTTATTGGTGAATCAATTTCCTCTAGATGGCACAACACTTTCCATCCCTTCAAAGGTACTGTTAACTTAGGTACATGAGCTGCGAACAGTCGACGTGGTATGTCCTAGTGAACATCGTATACATAATTATTGCTATGATTTTATCTAAATATTTTATATTGAAACTCGCCTGAACTGGGGATCATCAACGGTGTGAACAATTTGAAAATTGGAAAAACCATACTGAAGTAAATCGCGTGAACACCAACATAAATACATATCAGTGGTGGCTCCAATGTTTTGATTCAAGTAACCTCAGTAACCTGACCAGGTTAGCGCATTAATATGCCGTGTACTTTTGTTGGTACCTGCCAACTCCCTGACAAGCACCTATTGTTTTTGTTGACAGCATCGACCTGACAGGCCTGGATTGTGGGATTTACCTTCGATCGCATCACATCAGCATCGGGAAGAGACGTTACATCACATTTCCTCCGCCACCTCTAACATTCTAACAGGCGGTAGCAACGGCCTCCCTTGTGTTATTAACGGGAGGAAATCATTGTAGTATCAAAGGTGAGAAGGGGTGACTTCTGATGAATTCGCTCGCTGGTACGGGTTGACAGTTCCCTTTAACCCGCTTCCTCCATGGACGATGGCATTCCTATACACCCTATGAACGTCACACCACGTTCCAGTAAGCAAGGGGTTATATAATCTCGGCAACGGTGTGCCAATACCTTTTGTAAGTTCCCTTGGTGCGCTGCCAATTTGGCAATCGACGTCTTCAGGATATCACGTGACTAAAACGGACAAAGCGGGGTTCAGCCAAAGGGTACATATATAACGACTTAGAAGGAGAAGCGAGCAAAAGTTGTTCTCTACTCTCTCTTTTGTCGGAAGCAAGTTAGATAAAGATGACCTCAACCTTCTCTTCCTGTTCTCTTCTCTATGCATATAATAATAGCAGGAGCCATAAATAATGAAGCTGTCACGCGTGGGTAATAACATATTAGGGAAACAATTCAGATATTACGTTTCAAGCTCGTTATCGCATCGCAGCATTTTAAGGAGTGCTTTCAGAATAGATGCTATAAATTAGCTAAAAAATGCATGTCCTCGGCAAGCATATTCCATGGTGCGATTTAGACACGATAAGCGCGATATAGACACTCGTTAAACAGGGGAATTGTATACTTTATGGTTATATTAACAACATTATTATGTTGTTGTTCTGTCGAGATGATATGAAGGCCCGCATATGATGTAAGGGGTATCATCAGTAAGTACGTAATAGGGTGGGACACGTACTATTTTACATGGATATTAACACACTCGGTGACTCTTCGCAATGAATTCGGGAGCTCCCGCCTAAGGACACTGTGTCCTTATAAAAGATCATTGTGTAGTGGTGTACAATAGATTGGTGTACAGGAGATTGGTGTACAAGTGAATAGTGCAAAATAGATTGGTGCACAATAGATTGGTGTACAATAGATTGGTGTACACTAGATTGGTGTACACTATATTGGTGTATACTAGATTGGTGTACGATAGATCGGTGTACAATAGATTGATGTACAACAGATTGGTGTACAATATATCGGTGTACAACAGATTGGTGCACAAGATATTGTGTATTGGTGTACGTACGTGCCCCACCACTGGGATTGATCTTAATTAGTCATTTTTGAATGCCTTAATTTATTTGTAAGAAGTTATATCTCTAATGTAAACATAGCTGTCGTAAGAAGGGAATCCGCGCGCCGGTGATTCTTTAGGTCCCAACTCAAACCTAGCGTACCTAAGTTGTTCTTCTGTTTAAGTGCATATAATATATAGTCTAATAGTAATGGTTCTAAACAACTGGGTCCTTTGGTTCGGGCGTTGGCAAGTGGTCTAGGGGCTGAACGGTCGTCTTCTTCTGACCGCTAGGTCACATATTTCTGGCTTGCCTGACGTTGCGTTTAGAACCATACATTTTTATAATCCATGGCAAGGGAAATATGTGACGTAGCACTTTGGCACTCTATTTACTGTCTATGGGAAATGAGGCATGCAATACGATTTACGTACATGTGGATGCATATTTATACATCAAATTTGTTTGTGCGTTATGATACGTGACCTCACGTCATGACAGGGAATTTGCGCAAATTACATAGACGTGATCATGGCTCCGAAGTACCAACACTCGGAGTCACGCACACTTTTTGTACGAGTTTGCAGAAAGCCCAGCAACAAAAACATGATAAAAGGGTCCGGGCGAAACTGACTTTTGTATTCCAGCTAACTATTCCCCATTTCAGAAAGATCTACCCTATACTGCTGACCCTATGCAACTATAGTATAAAGACTGAGAAGCTCTCCCGCCTACCATTTTCCATCATGTCCATCCCGAGGAGGGAAAAGGTCACCTCGAAGCGCCATATACCTTTGACCATACAGCACGGATACAAGAAGTAAGAACGCAATGCGTCCTTGTGATGGGCCTCTCACCACCCTCCTTCAATCACTCAATTCATTTTTCTTGGGATCGAATACCCCCGTTTATGTTGTCTTGTTTTGATTAACGGGGTAAGCTATTATCCGATGTCACGTCCATCTCCGATGATGAGTATGATCCCAGGAAACCGCACACCACCCAGATCTCTTACATCCGAGGATCTCAGTCCATGTATACCTGGGACTGGTGACAGATACAGACGCAACGCCCGGAGATGTGCGGACCATGCGGAAGGTAAGTGGACAGAGAGGTCATAGAACCAAGGATTGGGGGACTAAAAGCCAGCGAGACCAAAATATCGCCGATAAATTTAGGCTTTAATAGATGACAATCTAATTAATTATTTTGATATTAAGCATAATTTTGACAAAGATCTGGGGAAATACACACACAAATAAGGCGCCATGAATACAATTACGAAATAATATCCTCGCTAGGGGGCATTTCTAAGATAGGCCTACCAGATACAATAGATCTGACTCTAGTTTCCGGGCACTGACTCCCCACAGGTCATTGTTGTGCAAGTTCGAAGGGTTCAAGGCATGGTTCAAGCGAGGGGTGCGTGGAATTCTGGTCCTATTACGCATATATACGTCCATGCAATTCCTCAGTTTCATTTTGTGGGGGAAATTGTGTTTAACATGGTAGTTAACCCCTCTTTAATGGCCCATTCATCGCAAAAGAGCTGGGAAATTAAAAATACATTTCTTTTCACACGATATCAATCATCGTATTATAATATAATCCAGAGACGCTGGAGGGCGGGGGAAGAATTGGAAGCTCGACGTAGGTCTTTCGTTCTCTTTGAAGTCCCTCTCTCAACCGGGTGAACTCTCGCCGCACTCCCGCTACAATACCGCACATACTTGCGTTTTACGGGAACAATTACTTTTCCTGTTCCCATTCACGTATCCCCTATTCATAACATATTTCCCAAATAATTGGTTTATGTTGCAACAACTTTTTATTCTGTTCCTCTTTTCTCAGTAATGAGGGTTTACATTTCAACCGCATGATTATTTGGATAAGGACATTTTTCGAGGCAGAACCACAATTACATTGTGACGTCATGCAACGTTTGACCTAGACCCCACCAACTCTATTCTTTTGATTTGATTAAATAATTGAATGATTAATATGGAATTTCAATTATGCGTTTCCCATTTCATAATTGTTGTACTTCCTTTTTTTGTTTTATTATAATACTGTATGTACCAATAATGGTTATGATTTATTTCGTAATTGTTTCAGTATTATGCAGTCACACGAAAAGACGTGTATATCAGCAGTATGATGAAACGCCTTGTTTTTAGAAGATGCGCTTACCAAACGATACTTGAACAATGCATGTCGTTACGGTTCATAATATGACAGTATTTTGGTTATGGATCACGTAATGTTTTATATATTATATAAAACACCGAAATGCCGTGAAGATGGTCAAACCACTTAACCACTTTGTCAACTCGAGAAAGTACGAGTATTATCATCCTTTGAGTATCGACATACTGCGTAGTTCGAGTTAAACGAACTCCAAACACCCTTCTGAACCGATCGAGGTCAGCGGGGAAGCAAGGGCACCTGATTGGTCCATTACCTTCTAAAGAACAGACAGAAGACGGGCACCAGATTGGCTGCTTCGAGACATCCGTTCGCGTGACGTCACAATGACATCACTCGTACGCAGAGCTCCTTACTGGCTAAAACTACTCGAGCTTGTAAAGCTCCTAAGAAATCGCGTTGATCGGAGAGGGGTTTTTGTCCTTAGGGATTCTTTTTTTTTCTTTCTGGAAATGAAGTGATTGCATGGTATCTACGTGCCTTTCTAATTTATATTTACAAATATGACGAAAGCATACACTTTCACTAATGTAAAACAAAACTAAAGAGTGTACTGACCGGTAAGCGACATATCCCGTTAGAATGATTATAATTGTGACCAGGTGACCGGCTATATCAAAACCCTACACTGTCGGTACAAATCAAAATGTAGATTTTTATACCATTAGAAAGGCCTTATCACAAGCTTTCATTTGGTGATTTGTTCTAATAAATTGGTCAATAATTGGCAAATATATAATTGTTTAAATTATTTTTACAATCGTAAGTCTTTTACACACATTATGTGAACTTAAAAAGCCAATTTCTTCAAAACACGAATTACCGACAAGTGCAGGGTTTTGCTACAGCCAGTCAAATATAATAAATATACAATTATAATGGTTTACAATATAAGTGCAACTCTGTCGAAATCGATGGTCATAATATTGAATAATACAAACGTTGAATCACTTCTACTTTCTATTAAAAATAAAGCCAAATTTATCTAAAAACAATAACATAAGTCGTCCTCCTTTGTTTAGTCCAGTAAATAGTGTGCATATTATGAATTGTTGTTTTCATATTCGATAATAGGTAAGACAAACTGACTTCTTTGTTACAATATGAAGAAAAAACCGCACATCCCACCCTGATATTCTTCTAAATTAGTGGAAAGCTACAGAATCTTGAAATTAATCAGTTATGCTCTGACCTGGAATACAAGGTTGAACGTCTCCCCGACGATCGGCCAGCCGAATCCCCCACCAGGTAAGGGTAGTTTGGAGCTGGGGTCGCGGGTCCCGATGTTGTACCAGTACCAGAGCTGTTTGATGGCGCAGACCAGACAGACTGGCACCACCAGGGACCAGACAGAGGATGCAACGAAGTCCATGGTCATTGTCGATGTCGATGTGCGATGCGATATGAACGAAACGGGCGACGCTGACGCCGTTGAAAACAGCGAGGAGCTATTTAGAAAAGAATAAAGGATTGGTGTTGTTATAATCACCTTTTTACGTATTTGTACACCTTTTCACACAACGCTTCGTGGACATATCAGGTCAAAGACAAACAAATTGTATCAACCCAGTTGTTTTCACATATAGTATGTCAAAAAAGTTACTAGATCAATTCGAATAACGGACATTCAAGCAGCCCAAAACGTCAAGTCCCGTTCCTTTTCCAGCACAAAGAAAGAAAAATAATGCTTTTCATGACTACCACAGTCCTTTTTAGGACCACCTAACCTATCCTCCCACCCACCCACTTTCCACATGGTGTTACCCCCCCCCCCCCCCCCCCCTTAACATGTGAAATAATTGAAATATATATTTAGCTTCTGACCATTCGAGCAATGAAAGCTAAGGGGTTTCTGGGACGAACACCGAACAAAGGGTTTTCTATAGCTCAGTCGGTAAGAGCGCCGGTCTAGCAATCCGGAGGTCTCGGGTTCGAATCCCGCTGGAATCCCATTTTATTTGCTCTTTTTCAGTCATATTATATTTCTGGTCAGTTTCTCTATATATTTGAATTAAATATATATTTATATAATACATATATCATATTTATTATGAATTATGCCAAATTAGTAATGTACCCATACCCATTGATATTCAGCAAAATACATAATGAACAATGTCGATTTGTATATGTTATGAATAAAACATGATATAATATACAATAAAGATCTACATTTAAAGTGATATTACAGTTCTAGTCATACTGAACTTGTACGATACCATTAACAAAATCAATAGTTATAATTCAACGATGCTTGAATTGCAAACAAATATACATAATTTATATATACGTATAAACAGCCTAAGTTATAAGGTTATTTTTGTTCAGAAAGAAGAGTTAACTGAAGAGGGCGACCTCTTGACACCTGAAAGTTTCAACCATTTCTTACCCAAAATTGTAAATGTGATGTTTGGTTAAAATCATGATGGGATAGAGAGAGATCATCACAAACATTTTAAAAGCTAATAATTTTCGAAAATGTGTATAATAGACTTAATCAATATTTTCTTAAATTATCGAACAAATGTTTGGCCCAATCAGATATATTTATGGGTGTTTGATCAAGGCAACATTTATTTTGTCTTTAAAATCCTTAGCATTACCTCACACAATTATGTTTGAAGCGCCCCTCCAAACCAAATCTGCACTGTCCCTTTAAGCACTGGTCTAGAATTACTGGTCTAGGTATATCTGTGGTTCGATTTCAGGCGAAACGCGAATTTCAATGCTTATACAAAGATAACCAATTATCTAGTTACTGGTCAATATTAATTTCGTATGAATGAAATAACATTTAATTTCGATTAAAAGAGGGGCACAGAAAATGGGATTCCAACGGGATTCCAACCCGAGACCTCCGGATTGCTAGACCGGTACTCTTCCGACTGTGAGCTATATAAAACCCTAGTACGGTGCTCGTCCCTGAAACCCCTTAATTCTCATTGCCCGAAGTGGTCAGAAGCTATTATAAACCTGACATAAACCCGAACGATACAAATCAACTTGGGGATATATGCGAGGGATCACCGAAGTGATACAGATTCATATTAACATTTAATTTCGTTACATACGGTTACAGAAGGGCAACATAAACATCTAAAAGACAAAATGGATATATATATATATATGACGCATCTGCAAGTAAACTGCAAGAAAAAAATACAAAATAAGCACAACTGTCCATCACCTAGATTTAGTACTTCAAATAAAACACGTCAAGCCTACTCTTTTTTATGATAGGTGTCGATTATCAGATCACACCATTTTGATGTATATATGTTCATAATCCAATATGCACTACTGGTATAAGCTGGTGATAATCAGAAACACGATACGAATCTCATTTCGTTCAGGTAAGTAATATAAAAATATAAGAATGTATAGGGTTTTTAATCAACATCTACGAGTATTATTAAAATAATATAAATGCATGTCAATGTGTTTACCCGAACAAACTTTAATATTGCTCACCCTGCCTTCAGATAAATATCATCAGTGGTATATAGGCTAGGCATTTTCGATGTTACTCACCCAAAAAAAAAACGAAATAATTATATATAACTCCATTTTAACTGCATGTCCACAATACATGTCCTTTATCACTAATTTTTGACATGAAAATATATCGAATGTACCGATTTAATACACGCCCTAGATATTATAATTCACACGGGCTTCATCCTATAAATATTTCGGAAATTGGAGGTTTGCCAATAATATAATGATTATCAAGATAAGTGGGGTGTTTTGTAGATATGATCTCGGGTAGAAATAATGACTCGTGCAGACCTTTGCACACACATGTATTACCATAATTTTAAATGATAGTCCTACGATTTCGAAGATAATTAATACAAGTTTACTGTTTACTATAGATTGTAGTTATAATAAATAATTATAGTCCCTGAGCGAAACGTACATAATTTTATCATGTGAATAAATTGAGATTGTTTTACACATCTACTCTTTAATTAAAAAAGCTTTATGAAAAAATCAATAATATAATCAAACATTGAATTTCCCATTTATTTGATACATTGTATTTGCATTTGGCACGTAGATCTATATCAACTAATGAAAATACCGGCACAAATTGGAGCGAAACACAGTGTGTCATTATAAACACAAGTAAATGTTGGCAGCTAGTATAAGTTATTTCGAGTTTTGACAATAATGATATGATACTGATCTCAAATTATGAGCCCTTGGCAGTTCAAATTATACTAGCTGATCACGTTTTGGCACATCCAGATGCGGATCACTTAATAATAACATCTTTTTTAAATCATGTTTTTTCACCAAAATAAGATAAAGAATTGAAATTCATGTTTATACCGAATTCTACCAATTACATGAATTAAGTTTGGGAATTTTGAAAACAGATTAGAATTAACTTAACAATTATAGAAATATGATTATAAAAAAACATTTCGTCATCAACATGTTAACAACTTGGAGAAAGAGAGACGAGGTTATTACAAGTTAAATTTCTTGTTATTATAAAATATACTGCAAGTAAACTTTAATTTATGCAAAACATACGACTTTAGGATAATAAACACAAAACATACGACATAGGATAATAAACACAAAACAAATAACATGGCATAACTACGTCCCAACTTACTTTATGTAGAATTGTTCTATTTAATCGAGTTCTCCAGGTGGTGATGATAATATTCGAATGAAATATCGTCACAGGTAAAACACAGTTCCAAGCCAGCCAGGGTCTGCTTCCTTTGCTTAGAGAAAGTGAGGAGTCAGTGACACCAGTTGGAGTAACACAATAAAAGTCTCAGGTATATTTGGCGGATAACGAGCCCGAAATCAAGCGGAAGTCTGCAGGTTTACAGCGCATGGGATACACGTGAAAAGGATTTCCTGGCTCTGCGTAAAAGAGAAAACAACCGTTGATCCTGACTCGAGCATTCCTCACCAGACTTGTGCGAGTGTTACGATGTCGCAACTCCGATTTGTATCCCTTCTCAGATCACTCTCTTATTTATATCCGTGTTGAATTGCCTGAAAGCGATCGGATCGCGCTCTCGTGCGCAGGGGAACTTCGATTTAAAAAAATGTGCACGGTCCGATCTCGTACGGAGCGAGTACCATTATGCGTGAGCGGTGCTGTACGCACGACGGTATCAATGTTTGTATTCTCCTCTTCTCTCCTCCCCCCTCTTTTTTTTCCCTCCTCGATCTTTTATGTTTGAGCAAATCTGAACTATTGAACTCATCGCTCAATCTATCACTGTCGCAGAATGTGTTTATATTTTGTAGGTGTTTGCGCTGTTTGCTTGTATTGAGCGAACCGTAGCGTTATACGACGATCCGATCGCACTGATCGATAGCTCGCGAAATGGAGTAGCGTGAAATATGTGGCGAAAATATCGCTGCGAGTTCAGATGAAGTTCATGCATGCCTGGGGCATGAAATTTCGCTTGTCGCACGGGGGCCGTATCACCTTCGCACTTCGCGGCTTTAATCATCCCACTTACTTCTCCGAAAGATGCAGCGCATCTGGCACGCGACCGGTGGGCGGGGCTAGGGGGTGGGGTTTTCGCGAAGAATGGACCAATCGGAAAGCAGGGGGGCTGACGTCGTAAGACGTTCTTGCGTTTCATTCGATAAAAAGTTGTCACGTTGTCAGAAAGTTTTCGCAGAGCGTACAAAGTTTACAACCGCTTCAGTTTGTTGATTGTTTTGCTACTGGGTGTGTTAGTGATATGAATATTCCTCAAGACGGCCATAGAGGTGAACGTGGACGTGAGAGGAAAATAAAATATTTCATTTTCTGAACTGCTGTTCACAAACATAATACTGTATACAGATTATCATTAATTATAGATATTGTAATCGTATTTTCTGAAATATGCTATTATATGATTTAATTTCTCCCTAAATGAGCCTATTTTTTTATCATCGAATATTGTACTATTTGTTAGAAAAAATCTTGGGTGTGTACGAAGGTGCCGTTGTAGGGGGGGGGAGGGGGGGGGGTGCTGCTCCCTTGCCTCATACACCTATGCTTACAAACAAAATCATGATGTTTAGTTCAAATTTCCACTTTCACCCGCAGTAACAGACGGGAAGGAGGAGGAAAGTGGAACATGCATATTCTACCGACGTCAGTGGCGTAGCTTCGTCGGTTCGAAAGGGGGCTGGGGGGGGGGGGGGGCACGCGTAATGTTTGGGACATACTTTTTCTTCATTTTTTTTTTTTTTTTAAAGGGACTTAGTAACATTGTCCAAATCCTCAAAATAAAATTGTAATTCTAGCGGTTTCCTTTATACCTTGTTGTATTCGTATTAACAATAAAATCATGGGACAGCTTTCGGTTTTTCAATTTCCCTTTCATTACAAAGATATGTATGATTGAAGTATTTAGATAAGAAAATCTCGCGGCGAGATTTTCATCCCTGTAAAAAGTGAATGCAGTGAGTTGGTGAATATCACCCAATATCACTTTGCATTTTCGCCTCATTACTTGGCCATACATTGTCCATTTGACCTGAAATTTTCACACAATACCCTGAGGACATATGAGGATAACAACAGTATACATTGCATCAACCATTCATCAGTTTTTGCACATCTCAACAAAGTTACTAGATCCCCTTTAACAGGGATTTCCCATTTTGTTTTTTGTACTGTTTTGCCAAATTATTTGGGGCACGTACCCTCCCTAGCTCCCCCCATCCACGTATCTACACCACCGATCAACGCTGTCAATATTATTTTACACGATTATTTATTATGCAATGTATATATAACATACTAGTGAATATAGGAGGGTAGATTTTTTATTTTAAAAATCGGGACTCTCGGGTATGTATTTACATCTGCATCACTGGGCACAAGCTTCGTTCTGCAGATTTACAATATAAATAACAATATGTCCGTCTGTTGTAGATTTGAAATACTAACAAATATCTCTAGTATAACATCTCTAGTATACCACCACTGCTGCATTGCTACTCCGTTTAGATCGTGCCAACAACAGGGAAAGGTCACATACCGCGTATTGAGTGAGATGGCTCTTGACAATACCATAGTCCCTATATCAGCACGGCCATTCATTTTTGCTGGTAATTAAAGCACGTGAACTTACACATTATTTATATTTTAATACATAAACAGTAAGTCATCACAAGCAGGATATACAACGTAAGTTTTAATTCGTTATTAGTCTGAACTATCTAGGTTGAATATGCCCGAAGATACAGTGCGCAACCTGATGTTCAATGGTTCCTTCAAGGCTTCGCCATTCCGGATGGGGCAAATACCCCCCCCCCCCCCCCTCTTCTCGGAGGGGGGAAGGGGGGGGGGCTTCATGATAAACATATTATGAGGAACAGTTGAATTGAAATGGAAAACTCTGAATTGATATTTATTTTTATATTGCAAAATAGACAGATTTGGCGTGCAAATATTCACAATTGAATAATATCGCCAATAAATAAAACAACAACAACAGCAAACAACAAAGGAGCCTACACCATAGAATTATGTATAAACAAACCAACCACTCGTTTTATGAGCCTAACCTCTAAATATGCGCTTACATCAAATCATCCCCTCATTAAGCTCCATCTCAGTGGCGGGGACGGGGACAACGATGCAGATGGCAGGCCTGGGTTAATACCCCACGTCTGTCCCCCAAAAAAATTAAAACGAATTTGGGTTTTATATATTTATTAATGTTGGTCCATACGAGAGGAGAGGGAGGCAGTGATTGGGGCACAGATTATTACACGCGAGGGAGAGATCAGATGGGGGTGTGGGGAATTAACCCCCCCCCCCCCCCCCTTTCCCCTCTATCAACCCTCTACGCAATCCTACACACCGCCTTTTTCGAGAGAAAACAAACACACCAGTTGGTACTCTATCTGCCCGCATTTCAAATTCAGATGAGAATATGAACGAGATCGAAAAGGGGTGAAGAGTCGATGTATCTATACAATCATCGCGACCCCTTAGCCCGGCGTGAACATTCATATAAGTCACTTCGACAATGAATTTCTCGTAATAATTATCATTGCGTTATGAATTATGACAAAATAGTCTTAATATCCTGCAGGCTATAGGCCGTTAGTCGGTGTAGCCAGCGTTCCTGGGTTTCGATCCAATCATTCACCGAATCAATTAAGTTGTCGACTTTCAACGCTCAAATGATTTGAATGGAATGAAGTTATTTTCGCCGTGAAACAAGATAATAGCGAATTAAAGAAATTCTCTGAAGTTAATAGTCCCATGACAAATTGGGGAAAATCATCCGGAGAGGATAGAAGAATGAACTCGCTGTCGTCGCGCGATTTGACAGATACATGGATAGTTTAGAAGACGATTCCCATTTGGCCTGATTTGAAAGGAAAGGTCATCGGACGGTCAGAAAAAAAAAACATGCGGTACCTGGAAAGAAGATAATAACACAAGGACATACAAATAAAACTGCGAAGAAGACAAGGCCTGACCGGACGATGACCGTTCGAACCGTAATTAGGGAATACTATAATGCATCCATCAAGTCTTTATGACCGTCAACAGACTTCGGGTTCAGCGGAGGCTGCATGGGCTTTTCGCCTATCACGCTCAATGGGTATACGAAGTCCCAAAATATTGCGGGGCCTACCCAGCCTTCTTCACTTCAACACTTAACATTTTGATTTTGTGTTATATCTACCTCTGGCAGTGTGACAAACAAACACAGTAGCGCTTCATCAAAGTTTCCTATATTAAGTAATCACTAGTGCACTCAATTATTTTTTTATAAATAAAATTCTTTAATAGAATTGCGGGAGCTGCAGCCCCCAACCCCCCCCCCCACCCCCCCCCCCCCCCCCCCCCCCCCCCCCCCAATAAAAACAAACAAATAGGTTCACGGATTGGTTGTGTACTAAGAATTTCGCTACAACTCACTAAAATAGCTGAGATTCAATCATAATACGTGGTTCGTTAACCCCGGCAAACTGATCATACTCCAAGTACGAACAGTAAAACACACAGACAATCGAGGCGACAGATCTTGCAGGACACAAGGCTACAGATTGTATGCCCACAAAACAGCACAAAACGCTTCAAAAGGTTTATGAATGTCTGAGAAGGGTTTGTGTAAAAGAGGCTCAATAACAAAAATTGAATAATTGGTTGCAATTTGGTGCCCATATTATTTCTGAAATCACTAAAAGGCAATGAGTACAATATATTTTATCCTTCGCGGGAGACAAATTTCCCATCTCAAATCCAAAATTACTTCATGCGACAGTCATGGACCAAACCATTTCTACTTAGAGGGGCGAGCGTAGCGCCCTTGCCAGACCCCTTGCCTCCCCGCGCCGGCACCGAGACGCCCTATCCCCCACAAACCCTCTTTTTCGTCTGTGTCACCCCACCCCACCCCCTCTCCCCCCCCTCTTTAATTTTATTTCTCTTATTCTCTCCCCCTTCCCCTCTCTCGTCAGTCTGCCCCCTCCTCTTTCTCTTACACTCTCCGTATCAGTTAGATATCAAAGTGGCCTTGAGACGAAACACATATGTGCTATTTTTTTTCATTTTTTTTTCCCCCCCGTTGTCATTATCTCGCGATTAGTGCCTTTTATCCTCGTAATGTAACTTGTTCATATTACCCACCGAGGGCAGTAAATGCTTGACTGTAATAATCACAACCCACTGGAGGGCATTCAACCAGTCATCGTATTCGAAAGTCCAGACCGTTTCCACCCCACAAATTAATTCGTTAAAAAGGTCTAAAGCCGTCACCTGTAGGTCAAAGGTGAC
>JBAMJV010006396.1:0-37500 GCA_037951105.1 Echinarachnius parma | reverse complement strand
AGAGTTTCGAAAAACGATAATACTTTGGCCAAAAGAAACACCTCAAATGTTGACAACAGCGTGTCATATTCGGGCAAACTTGTGTCATTTTCGAGCATACTACTCATGTCACATTCGGGAACAATCATGAAATTGTAGGGAAATATGACCACGTCATTTTCAGGAAAAACTTCTTCTTTTTTGTCAGTCGATGAAAAGGGGAAAGGATAATATTCGGGCAAAATTCCTTAGCCACCCCCCCCCCCCCTCCCGAAATAAAATGGGCCCGTACGCCCTTATGAACAACCTTCAATTTGACATTGACTGTCTTGTAACGAGTGCTTAGTACGCTTCATTTATTCCATTTATGATGAGTGAATGATCTAGTTCGCGTGATTGAGATGTCACATGTCGAAATAAAAATAAATTTAAAAAAAGGGGGAAAGGACAGAAAACCAGAACGCGATGGAACATATGTTTACAAAAATAATGAGACATGGGACAAATTCCTTTATTGCCCCAAACACTTTTATTGATACATCCTAAAAATAGTTTGTGGCATCGTAGCCTACAATATTTTGTTTAACTAAAATTAAACCACATAAGGGGTATCAATAGAGGACAAAATATTTTATTCTTAAACGCAAAGGAAGTAATACATATTGATGCTGATGCTTGATGATGATTAAATGACCACCATGACAATCATCCATTCATGATTTGACCACGATTCAACATACAGAATAGTTATTTTGATACTAAATTGTGTACAAGGGCGTTTAGATTGTGCTTATTCATAGATAATAATAATCAAAATATATACAACACGCTTTGCCTAGTTTGATTTTCCGTACAGCTGTATATATAAGTATGAAATTATACAAAAAGTTGACAGTACAATATTCTGTACACGAATTCCATATTGATGTTGTTGTTGTTGTTTTCTTGCTCGTAATGGGTCCATATGTTAAGATGGTCACCCAAGGTAAAGAGCGACATAACAACACGAACGCCAATGATTTCGCCACACGCAGACCTTCTTTCATACAGTAATTCGGATTGATTCCTCATATTAACGGACCAAACATCGCCAGAAACTTCGTAACTCCTATCAAAGAAATTGGTCTGGTAGACTAGTCCAAACCACTGATGTTAAACGTCTGATGCGATATGATCCTTGAACTGTTGAAGTAGTATTCTATATATAATGATCGCTTCATTCGCTTGCTATATACATTGATATATCTCCTATGAGACTTATTATCGACTATTCAATACGGTGGACAACAAATCTCGAATAGTTCAAAACAAAATAGCACAGTTGTTTAGCGCCGTGAAATGGATATGATGATCTATGCTAATGGTATTTTTTGTTTATTGATATTTATCCCAAGTATGAGGACAAACCATAACCTAGCAAACGTAGGCATCGTTATGATTCGTGAACATGTTAACGCCATGAGCTGATGTGAATATTAAAGAGGAGAACTTTAATATTCCTGATTGTACATTTTGAAATACAACGTTGCATCGTTATACCAAGGAGGTCTTATACCTCCTTGGTTATACAAGCGTACACAAAATGACGATCATTCTCCTCAACCTATTATCATGGTCGTGCCACATCTAATCTATTGATTCACTTCAATGTGACTAGAAAAGCAGCGAGTCCCAGGACAAATCCAAGACGACCTCAAATTTCCAGTGGCGCAGCCGAGGGGAAGTCAAGGGGTACAATCACCCCTAGCCCCTCCCCCCCCCCCCCCCAATTATGGAAGTATATGCCCATTGGCTTTACCCCCGCAGAAAAGCCAACAAAACAATAATGTAATAACGATAATAATAATTAAAAACATACTTTACGATGTTTACTTGTAACACAGACAGTCACCCAGCCCTCAATACAAGAGAAACCTCACTTCCTCATCACCATGCACCCATCGATGTTGATCCTGGACACGCTATACTGTCAATTTGCCAGATATTTTAATGCAAGTAACACGGGTCAGCGGGTCGATGTAAGTTCATCACTTTTTTGTAAGGATTTCATTATAATTTTTCTGAACGCCAAGGTCAAGTGAATCAGCGCATTCATAAAGCCCAGATTCCGATGTCTTGCGGAATGTCGCCGAAGGGTTGGACGTCAGTTTTCTAAGGGGTCATTCACATTGCCTCCTCGATATGTGCTGGCATAATCAGTCGTCTATAATTGTACCCCTGGTTGTACAACCGAACAAATTGGGCCAGTCAAGTCGTGGGTGGTCGCAAGACTACTCTTACGAGTAGTGTACGAGTGCCTTAATGGTCCAACAACCGAAAATGGTCTTGCGGAATGTCGCCAAATGATCGGACGTCGGTTTTCTATATTCGGGTCATTCACATTGCCTCCTCGACTTGTGCCGGTACAAAATAATAGTCGTCTATAGTTGTACAACCAGAAAATTGGGCAAGTCAAGTCGTAGGTGGTCGCAAGACTACTCTTGCGAGCACGGGCGTAGACATGACATTGATACCCATTCAAGTGGGGGGGGATGAGCTATTCATTCATCGGATTACATCCCCCCCCCCCCCCCCCAGTTGAATAGGTATTACGTAACTCGTTACGCCCGTGCTTGCGAGTGGTGTATGAGGGCTTACGGTCCAACGACCAAAAATGGTCTTGCGTAATATCGCCAAAGGATCGGACGTCGGTGTTCTAAGCCCAATGCCCACTATGCGATCTGGGCTTAGCGATCTAGAGCGATCTTGCCCGAATATGGAGCGATCCCCTGAGATCTGTGGTTAAGTCGCAAAGTGGGCACCAGTGGCCGCACCAGATCGCTGTAACTCGCGTCCGCAAGGGTGGTGTCGGTTGCGGTCGCCGGGGTTTTGACATGTTCAAAAATCTGGCGACCAGGTCGGTCTCGATCGCATTCGCAGCGATCTGGTGCGGCCATTGGTGCCCACTTTGCGACTTAACACAGATCTCAGGGGATCGCTCCTATTCGGACAAGATCGCATAGTGGGCATTGGGCTAGCGACCTTGGAATCACATCAGTTCGCAGTGAGTCAGCCTGATTCCATTGTGCACGCAATCTTTTCAATTTGGCCTCCTTGGGGTCATAGCTTGGCCCCTATTTCCACCCATTGTCAAGGAATACAATAACGAGGAATTCACGCTTGTTTGATTCTGAATTTGTTAAATTTGTCATGGCTAGCCGTTTTAACATTTATTTCCTTTTCTTGATATCAAGAATTACCATTGCTTAACAACAACAAATCATTTCTTGATATCAACAATTCATTTCTTGATATCAAGAAAAGAATTCTTGATTCTTGCAGGGCGCCTTTGTAGAGCAGTTTTGCATAACTGTACATTGGATTCTTGATATCAAGAAACCACTTTCTGGCAATTCCTGATTTCAAGAATTCAACTCCTGGCATCAAGAAATCGAATTCTTTATATCAAGAAATCGAACTCTGGATATTATTAATTTATTTCCTGATATCAAGAATTTAATTATTGATATATGAAAACAGAATTCCTGATATCAAGGATTGAATTCCTGATATCAGGAAATATGAACAATTGCCCAAATGGCTTGCCACTTGTGCGATCCCGCCCGACATGCGATCGAGAACGAAATTTTTGAACATGTCCAAAACCTGGCGACCGCAACCAACACCACCCTTGCGGACGCGAGTTACAGCGATCTGGTGCGGCCATTGGTGCCCACCTTGCGACTTAACCACAGATCTCGGGGGATCGCTCCTATTCGGGCAAGATCGCTCTAGATCGCTAGGCGCAGATCGCAAAGTGGGCACTGGGTTTATAAAAAAAAACTCGCAAAGCTGATTATGATGTCTAGACAAGCAAGAGCGAACAATACCTGGCTATAATCATCAACCATGCACGCATGCGTGGAAATAGGGACAATGCATTTCTCAGGGGAAGTCGCCGTGAGATCGCATAGTGGGCACCGAAAAGATCGCGTACGCAATGAGATCGGGCTGACTCGCGGCGAACTGGTGCGATTCACACCGAACCGAGATCGCTAGCAACTCGGGCTAGATCGCAAGCGCAGATCGCATAGTGGGCACTAGACTTAAAGGTATGGTGACAAGAAAACTGCCTCAAAATTGGGTTTTACTGTATCTAAGGTAGATTTTCATGAAGATTACTAATACAAACATATTTTCCTCGTGGGAAAACCCGGTAAAATAAAAAAATCAACTTGTAAATTCTCTTTCGGAACCCCCGTAAAAAAACTGAGTCCCGGGCGAACAAAAAATGACGTCATCTTTGTGACGTCACCGGCAGGCAATCGCAGTTTAGCTCGGTCATAGACGTACACGCTGAGTACAATACTCACGTTGACACAGAGATATTATTTCCATTTGTTTCAATATTTGCAAACATTTGTTCAGGTTTATATCATGGGACGATATACACTCAGATGTGTAGCTGCATCCTGCTACAATTCATTTCTTAGCAATTCTTAAGCATTTTCAGTAAAACCTCAATTTACAAGCAAAAACGAGTTTGTTTTACAAGCAAGTCATAGGCTCTGCATGTAAACAATGCACATTCCTCCGCGTTGCGGTCTGCAAGTGAGGTCATGAATCGGGTGACACGTGCGCACATTTCCGCTCTGCTATAAATGACTTTTTTTAGGAGCATGGAACGCCGATGCGTAATAAAGCAAAAAAGTTGCATGAAATTTACCTTTTTTTCCCAACTTAAGGATTTCTTTGAAAAAAAGAGTGTGGTATATCAATAAAGGCACATATTTAAAGCTATAAACCTGAATCAAAGCCGGGATTGCACCCCTCCTTTAAGGGGTTATTTACATTGCCTCCTCGACTTGTGTAATACCAGTCTTCTACAGTTGTACAACCAGCCAATTGGGTGAGTCAAGTCATAAGTGGTCGCAAGACTACTCTTGCGAGTGGCGTACGAGGGCTTGTATGGTCCAACGACCAACTCCAGTTAAAGGGACTTAATAATTGTCCAAATCCTCAAAATAAAAAATAAATTCTATAGCGGTTCCCAATATTACCAATAAAATCATGAGACAGGTTCGGTTTTTCAAATTTCCCTTTCGTTACAAAGATATGTACGATCGAAGTATTCAGATAAGAAAAACTCTGGTGGAGTTTTTCTTACCGTGTACAAAGTGAGTGCAGTGAGTTAGTGACTATCACTTTGCATTTTCGCTCATTACGTGGCCATGCAATGTCCATTTGAAATTTCACACAATACCCTGTGGACATATGAGATGACAACAATATACATTGCATCAACCATTCATCAAGTTACTAGATCCCTTTAACGTAATGAAAGGTACAAGTTGCTTTCCTCGTGTGGAATGTCACCAAATATGTCCGCAAATAGTTCACATCTTTCATATGTACGATCATTATCTATCTTTTCATTTATTTTCGATTGCTGTTCACTTTTAAATGTTTCCTTACTTGTAATTATTTTCATGCCATCGCCAGGAAATAGCCGTATGCCCCGGTTTCTTAAATTGGCATGTCCAATCCTTCCGTCGCAACCAGGTACTCCGGTGGATTAATTTCATTTCGCGTTGAAGTATGGGTGAGAAATGGTTCCTTACATTAAGTTAACCCGTTTCTCCCAAAGATCACAACATCATAAACGTAAATACATAATTTACTATGGTTCCCGTTTGCAGTGGGTTAATTCCACATGCATGTCTTCACTTCAGTGCACCCGTGTGAATTAGCCTAAAGGTTAAGAAGAACCTTTTTACGTGAAACATGAAAGGGGGGCATTTAGCACCATCCGCTGAAAGATGGGGTGACGAAAACCTCATCCGTTCAAAATTGTGTGTCCTTCAGGTGTCTAGAATATTTGCTCTGAGGACATGCAGTTGCTCTGCTATCTACAGTATGTTTCATGACTTAACAGACCAACCAACCCTTGCGATAATCCTATAACCCTAATCATAAACCTAAACATAACCCTAAACAAAACTACATCGTTAAAATCCACAAAACGTACTCATGGTAACTTGGAACTCTAGCGGTTCTCACATCGTTGTATTCGTTTTACCAATAGAAGCATGGCACAAATGATCTCTTCCGTTATAAAGATATGTTTGATTGAAATGTTCAGATTCATAATCATCAGTATAATTATTTATTGTACGAAGTCAGTGCAATGAGTTAGCGATTATCGCCTGTGCATTTTCGCTCATTACTCGGTCATAATTATGGCATTCCTACACGGTGACCATGACATTTTCACACAATACTCAGCATGCTCAGTGGACTTATCAGATCACAGAAATATACATTCCATCAACCATTTACCAGTTTTTGTACATGCCAACAAATTTGCTAGATCCCTTAGAGATGAACCTGCAAGTGCGGAATTAGTGAACATGGGGTTTTTTTTTACAAAGATTCAAAGTTGAACGTAACTATCTCTTAGTTGGTCCTTACTATCATGGAAAGCCGTTGGTTTCTTTGTAACATTATTGAAACAGTTGTTTTAAAAGGCATACATTTGGACTGAAATCATTAATATTTTGTATTATCAAGGAGTTTCGAAGTTATTGATGTAAATTTTTGTTGGAAGTTTCAATTAATTGTATTTTTGTCTTTTGTATAATTTGTTTTATATACCGGCTCTGATACCAAGGCTACAATTGGCTGTCCATAATTGTTTGGTCTAACTTTGAATTGTGAAACACTATTTGTATAACACCCCTCTGAACAAATAAATCATCGGAGCAATGCTCTCCGGAGCAAATGTCATATCGTCTTTTTAACATTTACATTTTGAATGTGATTTGTAAGTGATATAGTTATCATTATTTTGTTTTCAAACGGACGCATTTTCACACTGTTAAATGCAAAGCATGGTATAGAGGAAACAATAAGCGGCAGATAGCGCCAGTTATCTGAAAACTGACTTCCTGGACATCTGGACATGCTGAATGCTATCTGTTATTTCCCAGAGTCCTAATCAATACTACAATGTACTTTTTACAAAATGATGCAATTGTTATTCAGGCCAAATGTAGATCATGAAGAAAAAAAACATCTCCCCCCCCCCCCCCCCCCCCCTACAATAAAAACAAAAACCAAAACACGAATCAATAAATCAAATAATCAATCAATCTATCTATCTATCTATCTATCTATCTATCTATCTATCTATCTATCTATCTATCTATCTATCTATCTATCTATCTATCTATTATCTATATATCTATCTATCTATCTATCTATCTATCTTTCTATCTATCTATCTATCTATCTATCTATCTATCTATCTATCGATCTATCGATCTATCTATCTATCTATCTATCTATCTATCTATCTATCTATCTATCTATCTATCTATCTATCTATCTATCTATCTATCTATATATCTATCTATCTATCTATCTATCTATCTATATATATATATATATTTATCTATCTCTCTCTCTATCTATGTATCCATCTATATATCTATCTATATATCTATATCAATCAATCAATCAATCAATCAATCAATCAATCAATCAATCAATCAATCAATCAATCAATCAATCAATCAATCAATCAATCAATCAATCAATCAATCAATCAATATATCAAGCAATCAATCAAATCAAAGTAGATCAAATCATATTAATGCCACCATTTGACAAGTAGTTACCAGTGTAATTTAAAGATTTGTGCGGGGAAACCCAATTACATTTTGAAACTATAGAAAAGCCATGGTCAGGAATTCGCGATAATTTTGTTAATAATCAGAGTTTTGTGATAAAGCTAGATAAGTGTAATCCATTGAAAGTATACCTTAAAGTAGTGTGGAGATCGTGAAAACACATGGTGGAAGAATGTTCATACTTGAAGTAATTATATTAATGACAAAATCAGAAGTATGCTTCACAATCATATGATTCATAACTCGGAGCAATGTCTCCGAAAATCTATAACAATGTTATGAAAATATGATATCATTATATTGCATTTTAACGAGGTTCGTAGAGCCGTTTAGTTCATTACTAAAATGTTTGTGAACGTGCTCATGTTTATAATGAAAACAAAATCTTCGATATTAATGTTTGCTGCACGTATACAATTTCCCCTTCTTTTCATAACCGTTGAACGATGATAAGAAATATATGAAATTGGCCTAATAAGGTTTTCGTTGGACAGTTTCATACTAAATTTGGGATCATGTGTCGTATATAATTACGGTGATAATTATTTTAATCGAAATAGCAGGCTGACGTGACGAGTTTATGACAGCGAAGCGAGCGTGTTGCCTTGGTGCTAGATTCAAAATATATATCATCTCGGAAATCCTAGATAAAGGTTGGAACTTAGCGGCTTCGGTATTGATTTAATTATTATATGATGTTGATGACTGTAACATGTTCAAATATGAATAAACCATTACAGGCGACGAATCAAAGGTCTCCATAAAAGCAAAATGTCTCGTTTCGAAAAAGAATATAACGGTTGTGCATGATTGTTTCGATATCACAGTTATGATGAGGATGACTTTATAATATTCAGGATTATTTAGAGATCAAAAAGACGAGAAAGAGGAGGAGGATGGTTGAAGGAAAAGGAGAAAGTAGAAGAAAAATGAGAACACCTAATTCGACAAAGATGGAGGTGAAGACGAAGAGGAGATGATGATGATGATGGTGATGATGATGATGATGATGATGATGTCGACGATGATGATGGTGATGATGATGATGATGATGATGATGATGGTGATGATGATGGTGATGATGATGATGATGGTGATGATGGTGATGATAGTGATGATGATGATGATGATGTCGACGATGATGATGGTGATGATGATAAAGATGATGATGATGTCGACGATGATGTATGATAAAGATTATGATGATGTCAACGATGGTGATAGTGATGACGATGATGGTAATAATGGTGATAACAGTTACTATGGTGACAGATGATGATCATGACGATGATAAGATGATGATGATAACAAGAGTTATGGTTTGTGTGTGTGTGTGTCTGTGTGTGTGTGTGTGTGTGTGCGTGTGTATGTGTATGTGTGTGTGTGTGTGTGTGTGTGTGTGTGTGTGTGTGTGTGTGTGTGTGTGTGTGTGTGTGTGTGTGTGTGTGTATGTGCGTGTGCGTGTGCGTGTGTGCGTATGCGTGAGTGTGCGTGTGCGTGTGTGTGCGTGTGTGTGTGTGTGTGTGCGTGTGCGTTGCGTGTGCGTGTGCGTGTGTGTGTGTGTGTGTGTGTGTGTGTGTGTGTGTGTGTGTGTGTGGGTGTGTGTGTGTGCGTGCGTGTGTGTGTGTGTGTGGGTGTGTGTGTGTGTGTGTGTGTGTGTGTGTGTGTGTGTGTGTGTGTGTGTGTGTGTGTGTGTGTGTGTGTGTGTGTGTGTGTGTGTGTGTGTGTGTGTGTGTGTGTGTGTGTGTGTGTGTGTGTGTGTGTGTGTGTGTGTGTGTGTGTGTGTGTGTGTGTGTTTATTTTTTTTGGGCGGGGGTGTGAAAATTATGAAGAAACTCAGCTGATCATGCTGATTAAAAGGGGTTTCACGGCACGTAGGAGAAACCATGCATGCATAAAACTGCGTTTCCATGACACTTGTCCGGAAAATTGAAAACATTTGGCATGGTTGGTCGGGAAGTCTGTTTCCCCTTCCAACTGAATAAATAGACGTTAGAAAAATATTATCTTACTCCAAACGGAACTTCGGATATGTTCATAATAAACGGTATGTTTATTTTTCGATATTCTCATGGCAGATCATTGATATTTTCAAGCTGGGTACAATTCGAGGCGAATGAAAACTGCCAAATACAGATTAGTCGTTGTTCGTCCATTTATTAGAACTGAATATACAGTCATTGTTTAAGTCCCAAATAATGACTTTCTGTTCTGTTTGCTCCATTTTTAAAGCCCCGCGGCAGGTTAAAAAGCCGCAACAGATGTATTAAATGGTTGCCTCAAAAATACTATAATTAGAAATGACATTATCATTATAACCACTCTATTTGAAGTAAGTAGAAACAGTACCAATTATATCATAATAGTATACCTTGACGTTGTACGTCATGTACGTATAGAGTATAAACAAATCATCGCGCTGTATATAAAGTTCAGGGGTGTGTTATTTTCCGTTTTGAGGATCAAAGATCTCAGCATGTATCGTCCATTTCCAATTAACCTGCTAAACATAAACGTAGTATTGTTGTTGTTCGTCACTTTATTGGAAATAAAAATAATACATCAATTGTTTAAGTTCTCGCAACAATATAATGACCTTCCTGTTCTATTTGTCCCGAGACTTGAAAAGCCCCTTGGCAATTTTGAGAAACGCTGAACAAATTCTGGTATGCTTCAAACTACCGAACTTATTAGAAATGGGATATCACTATGAATTGACCACACGTTATATGACGTGGAACAGTCCGTTCGATCATAATTAATAATAACTTGACGACATGCATTTATTTGAAGTGTTACGTTGTACGTAAAATAATAGTTTAGGCTTTGTTCTTCTTGTTGGTGATACAATAACAAGGAAATGCACATGTTACAAGTTGGCAAGAATTGACCCGGTAAAAATAAACTAATTGTTGTTACTATCAAGTCAATGTATCTGAATTTTCGAACTATGATGACTTTTCTGTTCTGTTTGCTTTCATTTTGTTAAAGACCCCGGGGCAGTTTTAAGAATCCGCTACAAATGTCATGGTAACCTTTAAATCACCGAAATTAGAAATGACATAATTTTGATTGTGAACACTGTGACCTGTATATTATAAATACATGCATAACGGGATTACTGTTATTTTTAGATGGTGACACTTTAGAAACCAAAGTAAATGATTGCACTGTTCCACTTGTATGCATTGCCATTATGTGGGCCTTTTAGGTAAAAAGTTAATCTGTTTTTGTATATTTAATACACTATATAATTAACAATAGTCCAGAAGGCGAGACAAACTCAAATATAGACAATACACGTAATGCACTGTATAAGACACCCTCATGGTCCAATCAATGGTTCACATCAGCTTTAATAATATTAGAGAGAGCCCTTAGCCACGTGATGCCAACTCCAGAAGGTGCTGATGCACTCGACTCTTGAAATATTGACCCCTTCTAGAATATACAATCCTCTTATAGGTATAGGCCTATTATGCAGGGCCACCAGGTCCCCGGGGGCAAAGGGTTAATCGAATGATAAAGTCACCATTATTAGGCAATTGATCTATCACAACCTTTAATATTTTCTGATAGCATCACATCTTTTAACTAAGTATGCACAACTCTTGTCAATGTGAAAGTAACCCTTTACAATATCATATCAACAATTTCAATAGAGATAGAGAGACGAGGTTGTAAAGGTATCATAATAATAAAACAAAAACACCTAGGAGCCTAAAATAAAACGAAATGGAAGGGCTCCCTCAGTTGAACACATGTAGACAGGCGAGAAAAGAAAAACAAACCGCTAAAAAAACGGCGCGACCATTTCCGCCAAATTCTCTTGTGGTTACTGGATCAAATTTCAAGTTAGGAAACACGGGCCTATTATATTGACAAAAATTGCTTTGTTTACGGAAGTTCCTTTCGTTCTTTCCTGTATTTTTCATCAATTTATTGATAGTATCCGCGTTCTGTATTCCATTGCGATCGTCATTTGTTGTACTTGTTTTTGTTCTCTAATATTTTTGTATGTTGGCCTTTGTCTTTTTGTATTATTAATGCTATCCCAGTGCCTTTGAAATTAAAAACTCCTTGCTTGAATATATCATTGTTGTCTCTCGGACTTCCTTCTGAATGTAATTTAGCTTTACTAGTAAAAAGAAATGTTCAATTGCATGACCGCTAGAACGAACAAAAAATACACACTCATGACTAAAAAGTAAAGTCTTTTGATACCTCAAGGTTTCCTAGCTATCTATATATACATTTATTGTAGTTTGCATTCTTTCAGAATGTCTAGGAAAGTGAAGTCACGTTTCCCCTGTTCTTAACATCTTATTTTGTCTTACTATGAACAAACTTTGATAAGTTGTGTATTCCTATGATTTATATCCCCTTCAATTCACATCCAGAATAAGCTCGCTTCCAAAAGGCGCTAAATCCACTTTCCATACAAATTGAGTTAACGACATATGTACATGTATTATCCACGTAGCTATCTAGGAATCCACATTTTACGACAAATACCTTACTCAAAATCAAAATATAGAAAGTTAAATTTTCATATTCCCATAGGCACGTGTACAAAGTTGGACAAAGAAACCTGTTTTCCTCGGAAGTTGAAAAAGTGGATTTAGCGCCTTTTGGTTGAAAGCTCATTATAATAATGCAAAGTTTTAATTACGTGATCAAACTTATTGAATTACAGTAAACTGAACTTTGTTTCTTTGAAGAATAACTTTTCTACTGTACAAACGTCTATCTCATTCTCTGCATAACATAACCATATTAATGTACAGGTTTATCACAAGTAGGATCAAATGACGGGTCTACAGAGGAACTTCGTTATAAAGAGCTCTGCTGTAACGAAACCAAGTTATAACAAGGTAATTTTGCAGGATAAGTCTCTTTATATTTCTTTTATATACCCGATATATAACAAGTTCATTGTCATGATCCCAAGCTCGAAATGTTGAGGTTTTATACCAATTGACGTTCCCACAAAATCATTTTGATGTGAAGAGGTGTTCAGGTCTAGTGGACACATCTCCGCTCTTCCGTCTCTCGGATGTTGACGAGAAAAGGCGGTCCCAGACAAAATTAATCATGAATGATTGAACGCGTCAGTAAAAACTATGTAACCAACCAACCACCACCATGACCACTCTAAGTAACGCAAGTCTTGCGTTACATTGCCGTAGATGGCGCAATGGCAATTTGGCATTAGTTTGGCATTGTGGCAGAATTGGCTCCAAAGGAATGCACACTCAGTCTTAGACAGAAAATCCACCTCGTTCTAGAGGGATCCTTTAATATTATGACGTCATACTATTCCACTTTCTTTGAAGTGGTGAAAGAAACAACAAACGAGGAGAAGGACTGATTTATCGGTTTAACTCAGTCTATCTCAGACAACAACAAAGACATTCCCTCGCTTAGATATATATATATGCGAACATCTATTTTTAACTCTGGCTATATACGGTCTGTTTTTATCGTAAATGTAAAGCTATACATGTACAGGACTCACTTACAAATACAACAATCGCCCTCTATGACAGCATATTAGAAAACACATGAATACAATTACACATGCCAACATTCATACACACGTACCGACACAGAAACACACACACACATTTACGAACACATACGAACACACACAAGCACAAAAAACAAACACACACACGCACACGCACACGCACACACACACACACACACACAGACACACACATACATGCACAGTCGTGGTTTATAGTCTCACTCTATTCAGTCCTGCTTTGTATTTGGTTGTGGCAGTGAAGTGCATAAGTATTAAGTAATACAAACAACCATGATTAGTAGTAACTAGGGAAATGTTGAGTCTAATGCCCGGCGCAGACAGAGCCGACTCGACTGGTTGTCATTCCGATCGGCTCAGTTTTCAGTGCCTCGCGACACACATTTTGCCAGTCGAGAGATAGTCGGATGCCAGTTGAGGCCGATTCAACACAATAAATCTCAGTGCTCCGACCGACCGGGCCCAACTCTAGCCTGAATTAAACCAGTTGGATCGGGTCGAGTCGGCTCTGTCTGCGCCGGGCTTTACACATAGAGGCCAATTTTTTTAGCAGACTCAGACTCAAACTCGGAACTGAGGCTGGGCCTAAAGCTCTATAGTAGAATTAAGGGGAAAAGCCTCCACCTTGGAAATGGGCAACTCCATTTGAACACAAAATAATACTAGTCTTTACTGCACAATGTACAAGTATAATGAGTAGATCAGAAATTTTAATTTCATTATTTCACTCAAACAGATCAGAATCAGCTTGGCTGAAGCCTGAAAGAATAAGAATACCAACATAACTATTTGTACATACATAGTCCAGATAATACCAAAAAATACTGTATAACATGTTAATATACCAATCACAATGCTTCACATAATTGTATACTAACTTAATAACGATAAATACATTCTTAAGAATATTTTTGGTCCACATTAACCTGCTGCTTATAGGAACCTGGTAGGCTTCGTACAAATTATATAGGGATATCGGAATCTAGAAGGGATCGGGTTAACCCATTTCCTACAGGAACCTGGTGGGCTACGTACAAAGTCTATAGGGATATCGGAATCTCACTGAACAAGTTTTGTTGTTCAGTAGTGATCAAGTCGTCTGTGGTCAAGCATATTGACTGGACTTGTTGATGTGCCCATGCTTACCAGAAACAAGTTAAAGTGCTCTAAAGTGTCAGATATTGCCTAAAATGACATTTGAGACTTCAATCCTATACCAAAATCATTGTAAGATATGTCTGAATGATGTGTGAAAGTTTCATTGAAAAAGAACACTGCTTCCCTGGTTAAAAAAGCCAAAATTTGCTTCAGCTTTTACAACTACATGTAATTACAGAATAGTATGATGTGTATGACCGTCTGTAGACGCCCTTGAGCTGAATAATTATCAATGATAGATATCTTCATACTAAAGGGGCATTTGAAAAAAAATCTAATCCTATTTATTCTTCTCTTACCGTAAGCTAAACAACATGTTAGAAGAGAAATGTGGAAGCTCAAAGTAATTTTTGTGGAGTTAGACACTTTACAGGTGCACCTTTAAGGGTTAACCCTAAAAAGGCAGAATTTGCATATTTATGGTAATTTATGCAAATAAGATCATAAAACTCCTTTTTTTACCCATAAATCATATATTCTTCATAATTAAACTCTGGTTTTCACTACATATATTCTTTAGAGCATTTGGAATAATAATACAACAACAACATTTGGAAGAGCCAGGTTCTTCCTTATGTTTTCTATTGTTTTTATAATTTCTTATGTATTTCTTTGTTTTTTTTACTTATGTATTTTATTGTTTTTGTTGTTTATTTTATTTCTAACTATAATTCAACTATTTTGAACCCCAAAACAAACACATACAATGTAAACAAGACCAAATAACCAATGATATACCTCCTTTTACGAAAACTGATATTTCCATATGTTTTGTACACAAATCACGAAATTGAGCGATTTTCGGGCTGACAGGCATAGACAAAAGGTCACGTGACATCGTAAAGGTAGGTCCGATTTTCAAAATTTTTGTTTTAAAATATGCGCAAGACCCAAAAGAAAAAAGTCACCAAGCAGCAGCGCGTCATCTTACCGCGTACATCATTAGGTTAAATTCAAACAGAGAAAAATGACTAGAAATATTTTAAATCGAGCAATGAAAAGGGTTTCATGGGAACATCCCCCATTCAAGGGTATTTGTGGCTCAATGGTTAAGCACCAGTCTAGCAATTCGGAGGTCTCGGGTTCGATTCCCGGCAAGGCCTATTTTTCTTTGCTCATTTTCAATCATTATGTTTAAAATACAAATATCTCAGTACTAAAAGCTGGATTGTCATTGTTTACCCTATCGCGAGATTATACCATGGCTACCAGAAATCCATCACGTTCTTCTCGGCAACGAACTTGCCCTGGATGTCCGATCCCGGTGGTAGAAGGGCAAGGTACACTGGAGTCACTGCACCCTGGTCAATGGTCAAGTGACCCTTGTGGCTACTCATGTCTGTAGCAACATATCCCGGGCAACCCTGCAACAAAACAAAACCATCTCCTAATCAAATAAAAAATCTAATGAAAACTGCTGTGTTATAAAAAAATTTAAAAAGTCAATATTTAAGGGTCTGGTCAATTGTCATGTGACCCTTGTGGCTGTATCAACGTATCCCGGGTAACACAAAAGCAAAGAAGGCGAAGAAAGGACTTTACATCTCCTTATCTACTATCAAAATGGCTGTGTAGTAAAAAGAGTGAATATTTCAGGGATAGCGCTTTCGATCCTAGAAGAATTGTCATCAGAGGCAAAATGACACAAATGAAAATAATTGACAGACAGAAATTAATCACATTCTTCTCAGCAACAAACTTGCCCTGGACATGAAATGTGGAAATTTCGAGTGATTTTGGTTGAATTTTGGTTGAAGTTAATGGATCACTTTCATAGAAATAGTGGGATTTGTCACCATCTAGCAGACTAAAAGCGTAGTGGGAATGAATAAGTTCCATTAGGTAATTCTATAGCTAGCTGAATACCGCTCCTGGAGGGCTGAGGAGCGGTAGTGATTTTTGAGCACTCAAGCTTACATCCAGTACATTTTATCAGGGTTGGCACTTCTTATCTCTAGCCCCTGGGCGCTAATGTCTCAGCAGAGGATTAGAGGATTAGGATTGTTGACAGCAGTAATAAAACTGATAAGAATGTGGTCGATACGGAAACAAAAATTATAAAATTGATCACCACGATGGTGGAAGACAAGCTAATGGGACAATCACGTCATGCTGCAGGGTCTAAACTAGACTCATTATTGCGTTGATCAAGATATATTCTCTGCTCAAATCTGTGCAGACTTCCTTGGCCTGTATCCGTGTAATAGGGCTATCTCTCCAAGCTTACTCACTCTATAGTAAGACATTAACAAACGTAGGGGACTTAAGTGTAGCGAGAAAATCATGAATAAGTTCTGCGAGGTCTAAACTTAAAGACTTACTGCGTTGATAAGGACATCATCTTTGCTAGAATCTTTGAGGACTTCATTGGCGTGTATCCGTGTTAGAGCTATCTCTCCTAGCTTGCTGACTCCGAGGTTCCACTTTGGCCAACTGCCTTCTGTTTGTTTTTCTTCCTTGGCCGCGCTAAAGATTAAAAGAACAAAAAACCACAAAACCAGCTCAAGACCCAAGTCTGATTTATCATTGAACATTTCTTTAGCAATTCCACAAGGCTATTTTTAAATCTTTGACCTCCTGACCCAAGAATCTAATCAATTTAAAGATATATGTCAGGAATATGCTTGACCCAATGCTAAACTTTTAAATTGAGTTTGAGATATGAAGCCAAAAACCTCTCACTTCATTGGCTCCTCAGGATACATGTAGGTTATCAAATTTGATGGTAATCTGCCAACTGGTTGCTGTCACGTACAGACTTACGTACGTACATACGGTTGAAAAACCTGAAAAAATGCCTCCAGCCAGTTTGTTGCAGAGGCATAATGGAACAGAGGAAAATTACAATCAAGACAGGTTTTTAAAAGATTTCTAATCTCTAACACTTATTCAATAGAAATAATACTAAATTCATACTATCTTGATGAATTCATTAATGAGGTCAACAATTCCCGGATCGGTGTCCACTTTCTTGAATCTGTCCTTCAGCTCTGGACTGATCGAGCTTCGAGTAGGTGGACGATCCTACTCGACTGGCAACATTTGCAACTCTGAAGAAAACGGAAGAAAGCGGAGCATATTCTGTCTTAGATTGAGTAAAAATAAACGTACCTGATGAATTCATTCATGAGATCAGTGACTCCCTGGTCAGTGTCCACTTTCTTGAATCTCGCCTTCAACTCTGGACTGAGCTTCGAGTATGCCGTTGATCCGGAACGACTGGCAACATTTACAACCCTAGAAAGAGAAAAACAAAATACAGTCAAACTGGTCCATGATGACAACTGAAGAGAAACAATATAAGTGGCCACAAGGTGACCTCTATCATAGACAGGTTCTATACCACTCTTGTTCTCAGCAGGGAATCCCTTTTGGCAGCCACTATAGGCAGGTTGGCTGCTAACGACAGGTGGTCGCTAAGACAGGTTTGACTGTACATCTAGTTATGTTGTTCTTGAAGGCTTCAGTGTTGAATTGACACACTCGCAAACACTTGGCACTCACAGAACCAAAGGCCATGTTAGGTTCCATAGGTTTTAGTAATCAATTGCATTGTTTATGAATTACACTACCCTTTGCAAAGTGATAGACATCTATTTATTATAGTCTAGCAAGTCTAGCAGTCTAGCAATCTGGAGGTCTCGGGTTCGAATCCCGTTGGAATCCCATTTGTTTTGCCTTCTTTTAATCACAATATATTTCTGGTCAGTTTCTTTATATGTTTGAATTAATTATTACAAAAAGCTGTATCGCTTCGGTGATCCCTCGCATATATCCCCAAGTTGATTTGTATCCTTCGGGTTTATGTCAGGTTTATAATAGCTTCTGACCATTCAGGCAATGAGAATTAAGGGGTTTCAGGGACGAGCACCGTCTAGGGTTTTCTATAGCTCAGTCGGAAGAGCACCAGTCTAGCAATCTGGAGGTCTCGGGTTCGAATCCCGTTGGAATCCCATTTTCTTTGCCTTCTTTTAATCACAATATATTTCTGGTCAGTTTCTTTATATGTTTGAATTATCTATTTAATATCATACAACGGTATCAACACATATATGCCTGTGCTGTTCTTTGCGTTTTGTTCCCCTTCAAAATCTTTAAATAAAGAGAAAGAGATATAATAATTATAATATATAAAGAGAAATAAAGTAGAAATAAGTTGAAATGTCCATGCCTGCCCCTGAGAGTGGGTCAAAATTTAACAGCATCTTCGCCCGTCTTGCCTGGTTTAGGTACATGCGGCTACATGCTAGATCAGTTCACGTGCAGCATGGCTGCTTAGCTTTGCACGGAGCGTCAATGTGCGGATGAACAAAAAGCGGGGTAATTACAATTGTCTTTAATTTCAAACATGCTATTGCTCAAATAGCAGTTTTTGTCCAACTCTTTAAATTAAAAGATAAGTTATGTTAAATTATTTCACATTGTCAGTAATAAAAGCATATACCGGTATTCTATTTTTAGCTTTAACCCTATATAACCCGGGCTATTTTGTAACTAATTTGCACCCCCCCCCCCCCCCCCCCCTCAGATCTCGGCCATTTATCAACCCACTTTGACCAAACTTAGCGTGTCTGTGTCCCATCATGTATTTTACAAGAATGCATAGTCAAATTTAAATATCTATTGTTATTCTTAATTTTTGTCTAATTAATAATGCAAATATGCAAATTTTTTTTCCAGTTTTCCCCGCATTTATGGAGAAAATGCAATCAAATTTGGCATGTTTGTAGCTTGTAATATAATCTAAAAGATAGCTTAGTCAAATTAATGACATGTATTGAAATTCCATATTTATAATTGTAATTAATTATGCAAATTACTAATTTTTCTTGAAATTCTGAATTATTATGTTTGTCATTGTTTTTAATTTTTTATGTATTTCTTTGTTTTTAAATCTTTTCTTTTTCATTGTTTTGTTATCTAGAATAGTTGATGATGGCCAAAAGGGATGTTATTGGAGAAAAAACAGAAAAAACATTCTTCTGACAACACTTATTGTAAAACCCATACATTGTACACCACGATCATTGGAAACCGCCATTTTTTGTGACATTGGTCACGAATATGTGCTATATCTCTGCAACCGTACCGTAAATAGGGTCTTAAAATGTGCGCGAGATGTGAAAGAAAAAAGTCATGAAATTTCAGGGCAAGATTTGTTTGCGTTAAAAAATGATCGTGAAAAATGTCGAGGGGGGTCTAATTTAGCCCCCCCCCCCCCCCCCCTGGCTATTGAGGGTTAAACTGTGACATTTTTATGTTTCTGATGTATATGGTTCAGAGTCCAGACTACATCATGGACATGCATAACCAAATGTAGAGTTTAAGTCTAGAAGCTACATGTAGTTTACATGACAGTATGGCACAATGCTTACCTTCCATGTGATCTAACCAATGGGATGAGAGCTCTGCATACTCGGAGGGTTGCAAACGTGTTGGTTTCTATGGTAGCGGGTGCTTGGACACCGTTTGGCTCTGTTGCTGCAGCCTAGTAAGACGTAACAAAAGAAAACATGAACAAATTAATACCATTCATGGGGGGCACTTGCCCCCCCCCCCAAAAAAAAAAAATTTGAAAAAATAGTAGGAAACATAAGGGGAAATCTTTTTGACAAAAAAAAAAAGAGATACATGGTGTGCCCCCCCCCCAATAATGTTGCATGCCCCCACCCCAAATCAGTCCGACCACGCTGCGCCACTATTCACTAATCATTATCATTATCATATTTATATGATTACCTTGAATGCAATGCCTGCATTGTTCACTAGGATATCCAGACCCCCATGTGAATCTTTCAAGTACTTGGCCACAGCTTCGATGTCGTCGTTGTTCAGGATGTCGAGTTTGATCCATTTTGGGCTCAATCCCTCTGCCTCAAGTTTCTTGATGGCTTCCTCACCGCGCTCTTTGTTCCTGCTTGCAAGGTAGACTATTCCGCGGTCGCTAAACTCTTTACACAGCGCCCGAACTATGGCGAAACCAATCCCATTATTGGCTCCTGTAACCTAAAATGTGAATGAAAATAGATAAATCAGGTTTTGGCCGCAGGTTGGAGCCCCCCTTCCTGGCTATGCCACTGAACTGCTGAAGTCGCATCATGGCAAAGAACTTTCATGTACATTTATGTATATGTTGCATTTGCTCGCGAATTGGCCGACAGCACATCTACATGTAAATGGTCCTGGTAGGACCGACAGTACTACATATGATACAATAACAGAATATGTCTGTTTTGAACGTTGAACGGACATATTATAACACAGCCTTACACAGGCATATACAGCATGGATTGTACTAGGAATATCCATGTATAAAGTCAAAAAAACAAAATCACTCATTCTTCTTCTTCTTCTTCTTCTTGTATAGTCTGCCTCCTTCAACTTGAAGATTCTTGCAAACTTTGTGTGTGTGTGTATACGCGACGTGCATAGTTCATATTCTTACTTGCAAGTCCAAACTCATTTATAAACAAAAACAAATAAAATAAATAAAACAAAATTAACGTATATACAAGTTCAGAAAGGACTGTATTCAGGACAATCTTTGCTCCGATTGCCATGCAAAATGAGTGGAATATAACAGTAACACACACTGTAACAATTATAGCTATAGCAGGTTTTTAAAACTATTATATTCCACATACTAAGAATCTTGCTCTACGATTGGTCAAAAGTTAATCATGTGATGAAACATAGTTTCGCCCATCATTGATGGGAGAAGAAAGGTTCGTTACACTGTGTACTATCTTGGGTGAAAGTGCGTTGCACTCACTACTATCTTGGTGAAAGTGCGCAGGTACGCGTGCGCGCGTTAGTGCGCAGAAAGGTAGCCCGCTGGTACGCAACATTTACGTGCGGCTACGCTTAAGGACGTTCCCCAGTTATGTTTGTGCGCATCCGAAATGCGCAGGTTGGTCAGATGATGCATGAATGGCTTTGCGCGTATCTAATTGTGACGTATGAATACGTTTACGCACCTCTGCTTCAAATCATAAACAAGGTTGTTATAATTTGATGACATTCAATAATGGCATGAATTTTTGTCCACTACATTCTTTTTTGCCTACCTCCCTTTTAGATAGGAAGTTCAAAACGACAAGGAAAGTATTTTTTTCATGTCATCTCAAAAGCCTAATACATTTCCATTTACCCATGTTTGACTGTTAACTGTGTTGTCTTCACTAAGAATTGTTGTAAATGGGTACTTTACCAAATTTTAATCAAAACAATGTAATAATGTAGGACTCTAGAGATGGCATTTGAGTTCATATTGATCATACGTTGTGACAAACACACGCACCTTCATTTATCTTGGTTCAATCCACTGGCAACAGAGGCCCAAACATATTTTGTTTCCAAGAGGCAAAAGATCTATTCTATCATCAAATTGGCAATATTACACTCACTATTTTGTTATAATATTTTTTCAAGGTGATGTTTTTCATTATGAATGCAACAACAAACATTTCCTTTTCATTTTCGGGATCAAATAATGCCAATTTGATAATAGTGTTAAGTCAGCGAAATGTTTTCCAATTTGAGGATTGCCCGATCATTTGCATTTCAAGGTTTCGTGTGAGAAAACAACTGTACATTGAATTGCAACATATTTTGGCACAAATTGTGCAGATATTTTTTCTCTTACTTTTGACTCGTGTTAAACATTTTCACTGATACTAAGCATGATTTGTCCAAGAATTGTTTTTACACTGTGAAACTCTATCAGTGGGTTAATTACCCGTTTCATTCTTTTTTGGGACGCAAAGTACATCGCGACAGTTTACAGCATATCAACCACTGCAACAACAAACAAATGCAATCTACAATCAACACTATTATAGATCAAGAATTATTTTTTCATTGGGAGGGCAGACTAATATGTTACAACTCCCCTTTCCTGATTTGTCTTCCTCCAGTAGGCATATCACTTTTTCCACAATTATGTCAAGTTTGGCGAAAGAACCTGTCCGGCGGTGTGGAGTTTAACACACACAATACCACATGGGGGCGCTGCAAGTAAAACACACAAAATAAAAACACCAACACATGGACCGTCCTTTGTGAATATTTCCCCACCCTATCACGGCAATTTTGGCAAGTTTTGTGAAAGTGACATGGGTTTTGAATGTACAACATAGGTTTTATGAACCCACCCCATCATTGCATCCCTGGATAGGTTCCCGACCAGATTTTGTGGTCTTACGATGTTTTCTGCCGCATGGGGGCGCTGCTAGCACAAAAACGAGCACACGAACCCCCCATTTTTATAGTTTTTCTGTATTCAGTAACCCTTTCTCTATAATTTTGGCAAGTTTCGTAAAAGTGACATGGGTTTTGAATGTACAGCATAAGTTTTATGAACCTTGCCCATTATCCCACCCCTAACAGAAAACGTCCCTGAGAAGGATTTTTAGGATATTGGTGTTTTCTGCCGCTTGAGGGCGCTGCTAGCAAGATTGAGAGCATACACCCCCAACTTTAAATTTTGTTTCCTCGTTTTGGATACCTTTCTGTACAATTCCCCCAAGTTTGGAGAAAATTACGTGGATTTTGAAAGAATTATGGGGATTTAAGTTTGCTATTGGACATTTTGTTGCCTATCATGGCCTTGATCCTGTAACGCTATCATTCTATACTGGACGTCAGATTGCCATATTCTTCAGAGTCCCGTAGAAGAAAAACAAGCACACGAACCTATGGTTTTATTTGCATATTTGAGCTTCGGATGGGTCAAAGTTACGGTATGGAAAGTTTGAAGAAACTGACATGGACTTCACTTTAACTGGGGAACGTCCTTAATAGACAATGGTATAAGCGTCTTTGACTTTTAATCATAAATCTTGTTCATGTGCAGGATATTGACGAAATTAAAATAAAAGACTCGATCAATAGACCGCTTCTGTAATGTATGCAAATAATATGCACATGACGTAAGACTCCCCATTGGCAAGCTTAACAATAGTAACTAGGTCCGGCAAGCTAAGTTTGCTGGAGCTTGCCTGACCTAGTTACTATTGTTAAGCTTGCCAACGGGGAGTCTGACGTCATACGCATATTATTTGCATACATTACAGAAGAGGTCTATTGCTCAATATTTCAAACTTTTTAGCCCTTTGTGTTAGTTATAGGTCGTTTGTGATCAAAATAATTGATGTGGAATATAAAGCAAATAATCACCTTTTGGTTTCAGGCGATGGCAAACTATCACTTCCTCGGCGATCTGAATGTATACGCTATCTTTCCTCAGCTTTGCTTCGGAAAGATAGCTACATCCACATCGCCTCGAAAGTGATAGTTTGTCCCATCACCTTCACCAACGGTAATTATTTGCTTATTATTAACACTATCCAACATTTTCTACTGTATATTATAATCACTAATATAAGCTAGACCTATAATATACTTACCAACGCGATCTTCTGACTAGCCATGGTAGAATAATGCGCAGAATAAGTTGTAGTTTATATAATAGTTGTGGATTGTATTATCCGCCGAGTCTTTATCTGTGTTGAGTGTACCGTGAATGCACTATACCTTGGACTCAACTGTACTATCCAATCCAAAAGTGCGGCGAGTCCAGTGGCGTACCCAGGATTTTTTCAATGTGGGGGTTATTTGTCGACCAAAATTTTTGATGGGGGGGTGTCGGTCAAGTATTTTTGAGGCAGGGGGGGGGTGTCGGTGAAGACTTTTCTAGGGGGGCGTCAGTGAAGATTTTTCTTGGGGAGGTCGGTGAAGACTTTTCAAGGGGGGTGTCGGTGAAGATTTTTCTAGGGGGGGTCGGTGAAGACTTTTCGAGGGGGGGGGTCGGTGAAGATTTTCTCGAGGGGGGGTGTCGGTTTGAAGATATTTCATAGGGGGGTGTCGGTGAAGAAAAAAAATATATATATTTTAAAAAAAATAAACCATAGAAAGTAATTGTATTGAGCCCCAGAATGCATACCGTAAAAGTTTGACTAGAGGCGCTACTGGTTTAGAGGAGTATCAATAGCGCCAGCAAACATCCAAAACGATCCAGTATAATGAATATGTATCTAGCCTTTTGTCAACGATATTCGAGCCGGTCTAAATGAATATTCATGATAGCATTATCACGCAAAGTTAAAAAAGATGAACGTTACTAAGGGTTGAAATCCAATCAAGCAAGCAGAAGTAGCTCTTGGGTCGGTGGTTGGTGCAAATCAGGATAAGGTAAATTGCATCACGGTATGAAGAGCCGTAGGTTCAAGACGCACTGGATAAGTGATTTTTTTTGTTATTTTTTGTTATTTTTTATTTCATAGGAAATTTTGTTTTAACAGATGCCAGCGTTTTGTGCATAGGAGTGGGAATGAAAATTATAATTTTTGTGTTAACTTAAATACACAATTATTACATTCAGGTGAGTGAAGTCCTGACATTCTGCTAGTAATAGTATTAAGCTTTATATATTAGTGGATGGAGGGGGTAGGGTCATTTTAAAATTGATTCATCACCCTGTTTCAGCCAACTCTTCATCAAGCACACATTTTATTTAACTCTTTTCCGACCAAGAATTAATAACAACTTATGAATATGAAGCAATGTTGAGCAACCCAGCCCCGCCCCCCTCCCCCCCCCCCCCCCCCACACACACACGGACACAAACACACCCGTTATAGTATACATGCACACAGCACACGCACGCTATGACTACGATTATGTTCATTACGCATGTTTTGTCAGATTCGAACTTGAGATGCCGTGTCATGCATTCTTTGATTTTATGCTGCTAGTGCTGCACGTTGTAACTTGGAAACTGCTATGTTATGCAATATGTTAATCTATCTCTATAGTTGAGATGAAACTCAAGAGATTATGCAAATATATATGTTGTTGCTATTCATTTGAAATAGTGTGAATAGTCTTGTTAGTGGTGCATCATGAGTTCAAAACAGATAATGCGGAGAGCACAATGAGGATAACGATTGCTTGGACAGAATAATACAGTTCGAACAATAATGTTCCTCCTAGCGCCTCAAATAATGCAATAGATCGTACACCTGTTCTGAATAATTATACATAAGCATGAATGAAACATGTCGAAGATGTGTGAAAGGGCTGAAAGAATATGCTTTAAATTCCGCTTCAGAACGTGGTTCAACGGTAGATGGTATTGGTCTGTTTTTAGATCTCAAAGTACGCGGATCAAATCCACCCAAATGAAGTCCTGCGTTTTTTTTATAGTATTAGTTGTTGGTTCTGTTTCCCTGTTTTGTGTCATTCTCCTTTCATTTCCCTTTTTTTCTCGTCATTTTTTGTTCATTATATTCTTTTATTTATTTTGTTTTAAATTGTTTCAATTCATTTGTTTCTTTTGTAACCTGCATTTAAAAACAATGTTTTCATGATTGGTTTTGTTTGCATTCATTCAAATACAGTATGCACATAGCGCACACACCTCACACACGTTAATACCAGAATAAAGTTAGCAAGTATCTGTAATCCCAATATAAATCAATTGTTGGCCCCAAAGTCCACTCAGATTGATAAAGGGACAACATTTCTCCTCCGATAGACAAGATCGCTACTATATTTTCTTGCCCAAGTGCTTCAAAATATGACGACATCTGGGATAACCTCGATCACTTAATCGACTGTAAATCAACGGCATAATATGCCATTACAAAATGGACTATCATGCAGAGAGCGCTATAATGCATAGTTACGTAATATTCAAACAGATCGACTGCTTGTACGAGGTTTATCTGCCTAGTAACAGCTTCAGTGTGCGTCGTAAAATATGATAACAAAAGAATCACATGGAAACCAAACAGGTGATCGTGATGAATAGAAATTCAACTGGAAAGAGAAAACTAGTTAAAGACAAATTACCTTATTAGATGAACATAATGCTTAAATATAGAGCGATTTTGTAATAAATATTTGTACATGAAATATTTTCTATGGAATGATTTGTGAAAATACTATAACATGTTAATGTAAAACACATTCCCTTATTCAAACATATCAGGAACCAATGGCTATGAGGCAGAATGCATGTTGTACATACATACTCGATAGCTACATTGCTATTTAACATGTTTAATTTGATTGAATTGTTTTTAATTGTCACCTACCAGCATTTAGGGGATTTGGCTTTAAGGCGCGTATTTTCTTAAAGTAATTCTAATACAATACGTAATCCTCATTGATTTACTGGTCGTGATGTTCAGTGAAATATTTTGGAGGGGTCGAAGGGGAAGCATGATGGGTAGCTTGAGAGACATCGTTAAATGGACCAAGGCCCAAGGGTGTCGAAAATTCATAACAAACATTATTTTAAAAACACGTTACAAGTTACAAGTTGCCCCTTCCCCCTTTACCACTATTTGGCGGCCTTGGGGAAACAACTGAATAAGTGGTCTCGGTCTCGGCCTCGAACATTTTTGGCGACGGACATGCACCCCCCCCCCCCCCCCCCCCATGGGCGTCGATACTTACGTAATACCCATTCATCAGGGGGATGGATGAATAGATCATCCCCCCTGATGAATGGGTATCAATGACAGATCGACGCCCATGCCCCCCCCCCCCCCCCCCGCCTACACGACTCTTAACTAGTGTGTTTGTGTGTGTGTGTGTGTGTGTGTGTGTGTGGGTGGGGTGTGGTGGGGTGGGACAGGGAATGCCATGATTTCATCTGAATGTCATAATTGTGTATCTGACAAAAAGTAAATGATTTTCCTTCCTATTCCTATGCACAAAACGGTGGCATTTGTTAAAACAAAATTTCCTATGAAATCGAAGAATAAAAACATAATTAATCCAATGCGACTTGAACCTACGGCTTTACATACCGCCATGCCTAGAATGATTTGCACCAACCACAGACCCAAGAGCTACTTCTGCTTGCTTGGTGGGTTTTTTACCCTAAGTAACGTTTACCTCTTCTCAATTTTACATGATTATGCTATCATGAATATTCATTAAGACCTGCTCGAAGATCGTTGACAAAGGGCTAGATACATATTCATTATACTAGATCCTTGTGGACGGGGCTGGGGCTGTTGATAATATCTGCTAATACTGTGAGAAAGTAGCGCCTCTAGTCAAACTTTTACGGTATGGCAAGTTTGAAGGAAATTGAATGGTTACTTTGAACAGGAGAACCATAATCGTTTTTTCTTATGTTTTTCTTTGTATGCAAATTAGCTGTGGGGTGTCATATTACATATTTTTGAAAAAAAAGACTTCTCGTTGCATATATAATCAATACATGACATTGCATTTACATTGAAATTCAACAGGAAGCCAAAAAACAACATTTAGTGATTATTTTGTATAGACTGTATGTCCCCCCTTGAACCAATGAGTTTTTAGAGAGCGCCCTCTTGAGTTGTAACGGCTCTTTTTTAATGATAACAGGGTTTTTACTTAGTCATTTGTAATTGTGTATACCTTTCGAGCATAGTGGAGTTATAACTATTAGTTTGTATAATGTTGCTTGTAAGTATCGGTTTCCATGGTGGTGTATATAATACGTGTGGTTTGCGGTTGCACCATGTGAGATGGGTGGATTGGTGAGTCCTGAAAAGGTATGGGTCCTAGAAAGGACTGTTGGAATTGCTCTGATTGCCATGCAAAATGTGTGGAATATAACAGTGTCAGAATTATAGCTATAGCAATTAGCAGGTGTTTACAAAATATTATTAACACTATCCGTTTTCTACTGTATATTATATTTATAATCACTAATATAAGCTAGACCTATTATTTTTACCAACGCGATCTTCTGACTAGCCATGGTAGAATAATGCGCAGAATAAGTTGTAGTTTATATAATAGTTGTGGATTGTATTATCCGCCGAGTCTTTATCTGCGATGTGTGTACCTTGAATGCACTATACTTGAACTCAACTGTACTATCCGATCCCGGAGTCCAGTGGCGTACCCAGGATTTTTTCAAGGTGGGGGTTATTTCGTCGACCAAAATTTTTGAAGGGGGGTGTCGGTCAAGTATTTTCGAGGCAGGGGGGGGGGGGGTGTCGGTGAGGATTTTTGGGGCGGGGGGGGTTCAAGGGGGGGGGGCGTTGGTGAAGATTTATCGAGGGGGGGTGTTGGTGAAGATTTTTTCAAGGGGGGGGGTGTTGGTGGAGAATTTTCGAGGGGGGGTGTCGGTGAAGATTTTTCGAGGGGGGTGTCAGTGAAGATTTTTCTAGGGGGGGGTCGGTGAAGGCTTTTCGAGGGGGGGGGTGTCGGTGTGAAGATATTTCATAGGGGGGGTGTCGGTGAAGATTTTTCGAGGTGGGTTGGTCCGTCAGAATTTGTCAAGGGGGGGGGGCACTCATGTATAATGTAAGATGGGTATGTGCCGCTTACAAGACCCCCGTTTTCACACCCAATTGCCGCTCTCAAGATACCCGATTTTCAAAAATTGCCGCTCCATAGACCCCCGGAATGACTTGGCTAGGTAGTTGAGTAGCGCCAAGTCCATTAATCTTCTTCTAGTCAGCTCCTAGGACCACCATTTGAGGGTTTCCGTAGGTCTTTGGTAGCTCCAAGTCCATGTATTTTGTAGTTTTAGTCTGCTCCTTAGACCCCTTAACTCCCGTTTCAGGGTTTTTGTAGCTCCAAAGACCCTATATTTTGTGCTTGTACCCCATTTCAGAGTTCCGTGAGGCACACCCCCGTCAAAAAATAATTTGAGTGCCCCCAAATTGTGGTGTCGGTGAAGATTCTTCAAAGCCGAGTCCGAGATCCTTCAAAAATTTTCGTGACCGAATCCGTCAAACATTTTGAGGCCGAGACCGAGACCACTTGGTTTTCATGGGCTGAGACCATTGGTTATGATGGTCGAGACCACTAAAAAGCCTCGAGAACTCTTATGGGCGAGTCTAGTTGGAAGAAAAGAGTCTGGGGGGGGGGGGGGGGGGAGGGAGGGAGAGGTGGCGGACCAGGGGCATTGACATGCAAATTTATACATTTATACGTTTTTCAAATAAAAGATTTCAATGATAATTATCTTCATACTAAAGGGACATTTGAAAAAATCAAACCCTATTTTATTCTTCTTTTACCATAAGCTAAACAACACGGTAGAAGAGAAACGAGGAAGCTCCAAGTAATGTTTGTGGAGTTAGACACTTTACAGGCATGACTTTAAATTTTGTAAAGGGGGGTTTCAACTCCACAAAACAGCCCTTTTTTTGTCAAAGGGGGAGGTTCAAACCCCCAATTAAACAGTGCAAAGATTATTTTCATTATTTAGCAAGACGTCGAATATGACTTCCATTTTTTAACAATTGTTTGCTCGCCAGATCGGATCTCATTCTCATTGGAACGTGCTGTATGTTGTTCGTCCTCACATGACTATGCAAACTGTGCACAGTGTGCAAACAAAAAAAGATTATTTTCATTATTTAGCAAGACGTCGAATATGACTTCCATTTTTTAACAATTGTTTGCTCGCCAGATCGGAACTCATTCTCATTGGAACGTGCTGTATGTTGTTCGTCCACACATGACTATGCAAACTGTGCACAGTGTGCAAACAAAAATGTACCCTGTACTGCAAACACGAACCGAGACCGATTGGGGCAATAAGGGGGGGGGATTTACCCCTCTTCTGTAAGAATGTTTTTTGTTTTGTTTAAACTTCATTTCATTTGTGATGCATGGTGATGCATGGCATGTGGGCAGTGAAAGGTTTGATTATGCCATAGTAGTCATAATGATGATTATGCAAATCATATTTTTCAAGTTCTATAGTAATTTGTTTGAGTTGATTACCATGATAATATCTGAAAACAGTTTTGATATGTTTCATTATCAATTGTGTGGTGTTTCCTCATCTATACATATTCATATGTATTTATGTTTCTTCTGATTCAAGTGTTACTGTTTTCAGGGGCATGAAAATCTAGAAATATTTACAGTTAGAAAAATACAAATTGTTAAAGGTATACTTGAGTATTGGTACTTCCCGAAATGCCCCTTGGCACTAAATTGGTTGGTTTTAATTCCATTTGAAAGTTCATTGAATAAAACATGTAAAGTGAGAATCATTCCCTTTCAAATGCTCTCATTTCAAGATATTTTATTCATAAGTCTACCGGCCGGGGGACATTTTGACTTTTTAGAAAAATTTAAAAAATGCTTATAGACTACTTTGAAAAAAATCTAAATAGGTTTTTAAATGGTTGTTGATGATATCTCTATTGAATCATTATTTTAACAAAACATTAAATGCACAATTTTGTATGAAAAATTGGCTTAAACCAATGAGTTTTTAGAGAGCGCCCTCTTGAGTTGTAACGGCTCTTTTTTTAATGATAACAGGGTTTTTACTTAGTCATTTGTAATTGTGTATACCTTTCGAGCATAGTGGAGTTATAACTATTAGTTTGTAAAATGTTGCTTGTAAGCATCGGTTTCCATGGTGGTGTATATAATACGTGTGGTTTGCGGTTGCACCATGTGAGATGGGTGGATTGGTGAGTCCTGAAAAGGACTATGGTAGTCCTAGAAAGGACTGTTGGAATTGCTCTGATTGCCATGCAAAATGTGTAGAATATAACAGTGTCAGAATTATAGCTTAGCTATAGCAATTAGCAGGTGTTTACAAAATATTATTAACACTATCCAACGTTTTCTACTGTATATTATATTTATAATCACTAATATAAGCTAGACCTATTATTTTTACCAACGCGATCTTCTGACTAGCCATGGTAGAATAATGCGCAGAATAAGTTGTAGTTTATATAATAGTTGTGGATTGTATTATCCGCCGAGTCTTTATCTGCGATGTGTGTACCTTGAATGCACTATACTTGAACTCAGCTGTACTATCCGATCCCGGAGTCCAGTGGCGTACCCAGGATTTTTTCAAGGTGGGGGTTATTTAGTCGACCAAAATTTTTGAAGGGGGGTGTCGGTCAAGTATTTTCGAGGCAGGGGGGGGTGTCGGTGAGGATTTTTTGGGCGGGGGGTTCAAGGGGGGGGGGTGTTGGTGAAGATTTATCGAGGGGGGTGTTGGTGAAGATTTTTTCAAGGGGGGGGGGTGTTGGTGAAGAATTTTCGAGGGGGGTGTCGGTGAAGATTTTTCGAGGGGGGGTGTCAGTGAAGATTTTTCTAGGGGGGGTCGGTGAAGACTTTTCGAGGGGGGGGGGTGTCGGTGTGAAGATATTTCATAGGGGGGGTGTCGGTGAAGATTTTTCGAGGTGGGTTTTCCGTCAGAATTTGTCATGGGGGGGGCCCCGGGGGGGGGGGGGGGGCACTCATGTATAATGTAAGACGGGTATGTGCCGCTTACAAGACCCCTAATCTAATAGGTTTGTAAATGGTTGTTGATGATATCTCTATTGAATCATTATTTTAACAAAACATTAAATGCATAATGATAACAGGGTTTTTACTTAGTCATTTGTAATTGTGTATACCTTTCGAGCATAGTGGAGTTTTAACTATTAGTTTGTACCGTAATGATGCAGGTTTGGGTTACTAAAGTTAAGTTTGACCAATACTCAACTATCCCTTTAACCCTAAAAAGACTGGGGGGCTGATTTAGCCCCCCCCCCCCCTCCTCTATTGTCATGATTACATCGCAATGCTTAAATATTTTACGGTGCCCCTTCATGACTTTTTTCCTTCGAGTCTTGCGCAACCTTTGATACCAAATTTGCCCACACCGGGTCAACGATCCCGGAGTTATGTAACATTTTGCGATCGCGTGTCACTGAAAATTCAATTTATTTTTTTTCTCAATTCTTCCATATATTACATACAGAGTTTTTAGATGCACCTTTTATAATGCAGTTTTATGCCCATCTTTTCACATGCACTGTTAGTATTTCCATTTTACATGGTGAATAAAACTTATTGCATTCTCATTTGCATAAAACAATACAATATATAAAGAATAATACAAAGAAAAACAAAGAAAAAGATAAGAACAAAGAAAAACATAGAAAACGGTAAAACTAAATCAATTTTCATGATTATCCTGTTTTATCAGGGATTGTGATATCTTAGCATGTATATTGTACCAAGAACACAGTTTTGTTTCATAAGAATCACCATATATAAAGAAAAATACCAAAAAAAATACAATTTTTGCATAATTAATTAGCTCTAATTAGCATATTCTAATTTGAAAACAATTTTCCAACTATGCAGTATTGTAAAGCTCATGGACATCTATCACCATGCCAAATTTGGAGTCGATCAGAGTTTCGGTTGTCGAGAAAAATACAAAAAATACAACAAAAAACAATTTTTGCATATTTAATTAGCTCTTAATTAGCATATTCTAATTTTTAAAAAATGTTTAACTATGCAATATTGTAGATCTCATGGACATCTATCACCATGCCAAATTTGGAGTCGATCGGAGTTTCGGTTGCCTAGATCTTAGGGGGGGGCCCTTTTAGCCCCCCCCCCCCCAGTTTTTTAAAGGTTCGAAATAAGCCCAGTCTTTTTAGGGTTAAAGTGGACTTCCATACGATTTCAAGCTTCTAATGATTGAAAGACAGATATTGATTATTCTAGGTCAATAAACACAATTTTGTATGAAAAAAGTATGATTGTGGGTTCTTATAATTGGTTTTGAAATTCTTATGACACAAATTTGCGAGCGAGCATTGTTCTATCCCACAATGCACCAATTTGTGACGTGCGACCCTCACTATGCGCCTATCTATGTTTTTACACGCAGCGAATGAATGTGTTCTTTTGATCGGACCAGTACAATGCTCGATCATGAATAGTTTAGTCTACGCTGCGCCACTAACCGTGCCTTGGAGCATTACTGCATTGTTGAACCGTTTGAAAATACTTGCCTGCCCGATATTGTAACACGTTTGGCTTTCATTGTAATTTGAATAGACACAAAGTTCTGTAAACGTGGTTATTGAATTTGCTGGCTCTGCATGACCGACTATTATGAATGACACATGCAGTGATCACAATGCAGTGGCACCAGATTCAAGCCTACTCAAGAAATTGAGCAAAGTGAGGGTGCTACGTAAGGGTCTCATGATTGTGTGCGGTAGAAAAATCTCTTAGAAATCAACCAAAGTGAGTCAAATCCTGAAAATATTCAAGCACATCCCTAGATTTATTACCAATATACTGTTTTTTTTAATTTAATCATCTGGAATTCTCCTTTAACTTCATATTTTGTAAACCGCATTATACAGGGTGGCCCAAATAAAAGGTCAAAGTTGTCTTGAAATTGGTCAAATTAGAAATCTGACATGGGATTGAGTTACAAAATGCAATTTAGAACGACATTTTAAACATTTTTAAATTGTGTATCATCCTTGTTGATATTTAGGGCACTATGCCGTTCCCATTTTATTTGGGCAACCCTGTATATGTGTGGTCAGTTTCCTCAATGTATGAAGTGCATTTATTATAATACTTAATGTACAACGTACGTCATTACGTTTAATTCATGGCATAGAGAAAACTGACTAGAGATATTTTAAATCGAGCAATGAAAAGGGTTTCATGGGAATGTCCCCCATTCAAGGGTCTTTGTGGCTCAATGATTGAGCACCGGTCTAGCAATCCGGAGGTCTCGGGTTTGATTCCTTTCTTTACTCATTTTCAATCATTTAAAATATTTCTACTAAGTTTTATCTATGTTTGAATTCAATTAATGAAAAGCTGCATCACTTTGTGTGATCCCACGCACTTTCTTTAGAAAAGTTGATTTAATTATCCTTGGGTTAGTGCCTGGTTCATATATAGCTTCTGACTATTCGAGCAATGAAAAGGGTTTTTTTTTTTGCGTGTGGGGCGTTTTCCATTACTGGCATTTGCCTTTTTAAAAGTTTAAAATACAAATATCTCAGTACTAAAAGCTGGATTTTCCTTGTCTTGCATATCGCGAGGTTACCAAGGCTACCAGAAATCCATCACGTTCTTCTCGGCAACGAACTTGCCCTGGATGTCCGATCCCGGTGGTAGAAGGGCAAGGTACACTGGAGTCACTGCACCCTGGTCAATGGTCAAGTGACCCTTGTGGCTACTCATGTCTGTAGCAACGTATCCCGGGCAACACTGTAACAAAACAAACCGATGAAGAAAGTACTATTTACATCTCCTAATCAAATACAAAATCTTATGAAAACTGCTGTGCTATAAAAAACTAGATGGATCTTCGACTGCGCGCAGTCGAAAATTATGCCTCCGCTATCACACGATTTTAAAATCAAGCCCAAATTAACATGCAGTGAATTAATTTCCTTAAATATTTTTTATATATTTTGAGTCCTGTGACCTTGACCATATGACCCCAAACTGTGATGGCTACATTGGCTCCCTTAAGAAACATTCATGTACCAAGTTTGATTGAAATCTGACATTTAGTTCTAGAGATTTTGCCATACAAGCTTTTTTGCATGTATAGTGAGTGCTGTGACCTTGACCTCAACCTCGTGACCCCAACATTTTATGGCTACGTTGACTCTTTATGATACATTCAGGTACCGAGTTTGATTGAAATCTGACATTTATTTCTTGAAATGTTGCCATTACAAGCCATTTTTGCATATACAGTATATATATCGAGTCCTGTGACCTTGGCATTTGACCTCATGACCCTACAAATTTAATGAGATCATTGCCACACCGATATGTACACTCATACCAAGTTTGAAATTGATCCATGAACCAGTTCTTGAGATACCACGAGAACGAGGCATTTTTGCACATACACTGTATATTGAGTCCTGTAACCTTGACCTTTGACCTAATGAACGCCAAAATCTAATCAGGTCATTGCCAAGCAAATATGTACACTCAAACCAAGTTTAAAATTGATCTGTCAAACGGTTCTTGAGATATCGCGAGAACTAGGCATTTTTGCATATATATTGAGTCCTGTGACCTAGACCTTTGACCTCATGACCCCTAAAATCTAATCAGATCATTGTCACCCCAATATGTACACTAAAATTGATCAGTCAACCAGTTCTTGAGATATCGCGAGAACGAAAACGGAACGGACGGACGGATGTACGTACAGACGGACGGACAGACGGACGGACGGATAACCCGAAAACATAATGCCTCCGGCCACTACGTTGGCGGAGGCATAAAAATAATAGTCAATATTTAAGGGTCTGGTCAATTGTCATGTGACCCTTGTGGCTGTATCAACGTATCCTGGGCAACACTTTAACAAAAGCAAAGAAGGCAAAGAAAGGCCTTTACATCTCCTTATCTACTATAAAAATGGCTGTGTAGTAAAAAGAGTGAATATTTCAGGGATAGCGCTTTCGATCCTAGTAGAATTGTCATCAGAGGCAAAATGACACAAATTAAAATAATTGACAATCACATTCTTCTCAGCAACAAACTTGCCCTGGACATGAAATGTGGACATTTTGAGTGATTTTGGTTGAATTTTGCAAAGTTAATGGATCACTTTCATAGGAATATATAGTGGGATTTGTCACCATCTAGCAGACTAAAAGCGTAGTGGGAATGAATAAGTTCTGCAGGGTCTAAACTAGACTCATTATTGCGTTGATCAAGATAATTATATTCTCTGCTCAAATCTGTGCAGACTTCATTGGCCTGTATCCGTGTAATAGGGCTATCTCTCCAAGCTTACTCACTCTATAGTAAGACATTAACAAATGTAGCGGACTTAAAGTGTAAGATAAAATCAAGAATAATTTCTGCGAGGTCTAAACTTAACAACTTACTGCATTGATAAGGACATCTTCTTTGCTAGAATCTTTGAGGACTTCATTGGCGTGAATCCGTGTTAGAGCTATCTGTCCTAGCTTGCTGACTCCGTAGTTCGACTTTGGCCAACCGCCTTCTGTTTGTTTTTCTTCCTTGGCCGCGCTAAAGATTAAAAGAACAAAAACAAATAAAAGGATTTAATTTTAGGGGATAAATGAGAAGTGTGTGTAATTTTCTAACCAGCTCAAGACACAAGTCTGATTTATCATTTAACATTTCTTTAGCAATTTCACAAGGCTATGTTTAAATCTTTGACCTCCTGACCCAAGAATCAAATAAATTTAAAGATATATGTCAGGAATATGCTTGACCCAATGCTAAACTTTAAATTGTGTTTGAGATATGAAGCCAAAAACCTCTCACTGCATTGGCTCCTCAGGATACATAGAGATTATCAAATTTAATGGTAATCTTCCAACTGGTTGCTGTCACGTACAGACTTACGTATGTACATACGGTTGAAAAACCTGAAAAAATGCCTCCAGCCAGTTTGTTGCAGAGGCATAATGGAACGGAGGAAAATTACAATCAAGACAGGTTTTTAAAAGATTTCTAATCTCTAACACTTATTCAATAGAAATAAAACAAATAGTGTTTTAATACTAACTTGATGAATTCATTCATGAGGTCAACAACTCCCGGATCGGTGTCCACCTTCTTGAATCTGTCCTTCAGCTCTGGACTGAGCTTCGAGTAGGTGAACGATCCTACTCCACTGGCAACATTTGCAACTCTGAAGAAAAGGGAAGAAAGCGGAGCATATTCTGCCTTAGATTGAGTACAAATAAACATACCTGATGAATTCATTCATGAGATCAGTGACTCCCTGGTCAGTGTCCACTTTCTTGAATCTCGCCTTCAACTCTGGACTGAGCTTCGAGTATGCCGTTGATCCGGAACGACTGGCAACATTTACAACCCTAGAAAGAGAAAAACAAAATACAGTCAAACTGGTCCATGATGGCAACTTAAGGGAAACAATATAAGTGGCCGCAAGAGACAGGTGACCTCTATCATAGACAGGTTCTATACCACTCTTGTTCTCAGCAGGTGATCACTTTTGTCCAACTCTTTAAATTAAAAGATAAGTTATGTTAAATTATTTCACATTGTCAGTAATAAAAGCATATATTATATTTTTAGCTTTTAAGCCCAAGTCCAGTTTCGGGAAAGTAGCCGAATACATATATATTGATCAATATTGATCAATATTGAATATGTATTGAAATAGGGCTTGTGTGGTAAAATCAGAACCTAAGCATCGTTAAATACAGAAATATCTGAAGAAAACCAATATCCGCTTGTGAAATTCATAAATCCACCGCCCGTTCAGACCTGTCAGCGCCGCTAGCTCTGGGGGAGATATCGACAAGCTAGGGACAAGCCCGTATATAGCGAACACCTCGTGTACACTTCGTGGTC
>JBAMJV010006395.1:0-91133 GCA_037951105.1 Echinarachnius parma | reverse complement strand
CATTTATATTAATTAGAGCCCTGTTTTATAATACGTTTATTGCACTTGGAAACAATTTGAATACAATTTATGGTTTGCTGAGTCACTGAATTCATGTTGTACTACGTAGTGACATTCAAATAGTGCATTTACCTGCCTACATAGTAACATTGTATGACGTGCAAACAAAATAATTTAGGCCCCATATATTGACTCTCAAAACAAAATAATGATATCTTTTGTATCACCCAATTTAGGTTTCGGCCTTCAGAGTATGACAATTCAAGGTTTTTCTTGCTCAACTGGACAAGTAGTGAAAAGTTGATTTAGATTTTAGAGCCTTATTAATTATCAAATGATTGTACTTACAGCGTAGTTATTTATGGGTTTACATTATAATAGCATGGTGCAGTATACATGTAAATGTAATGTACTTAGTCAAGCCTCCACTCTATTTTTTTTTTCTTTACTGGGCCATTCAGGGCAAGTCAAACCGTAACTTTTCAAATTTGACTTGCCCGAACAGAAAATATACTTGCCCGCTTACTTTTAAAAAATGAGATCTACACATACATACATGTACATCAAGCAACCAAACTAGGCCATTTATAAAATGTTACTTGCCCCGGACAATAGGGCGAGTGCTACTGTAGTGTCAAGCCCTGCATTAGTAATTACAGCCAGCCTGGCATCCTGAAAGGAAATTTGTGTAATTTCTTCACCTCCCAATCTCCTGACCGCTCTCTTTCCCTTTCTATTCCGATGATCCGCGCTCGCTGAATTGGAAAATGATTGCCAGACGATAGTGGCTGCTATCGCACAGTGGCGAATATATCCTTGCGAATATGAATGTTTTTAATTCGCGGCAAATTCGCAGAAAATGGTATTGATTGGCCTGCATGGAGGAATATTGAAAAAAGTGAGGCCTTCATACCAATAAATTGACAGAATTTCTTGCAAATCCTTTGCGAATGCACTTGCGAATCTTACAAATGTCTTACAATCACTACAAATGCCTTGCCACCAATAAGAATGGGTCGCGATTTCTTGCGAAAATGTTGAGAAAACTATGAGAATATTATTATGCTTTCCTGGTGAATTTTAGGAGCATGTTCCTTACTTATATTGGCAACATTGAATGACTTTGAATGCTTACGAACACCTAAGAATAAGAATGTCTGGCAAACACTTTGTGATCGTGGCGAATTGCATTTGTAAGCCCATTCGCACACTGTGTGAGAGCAGCATTATAACATCAATTTGAAATTGAGGAGGGGGGGGGGGGGGGTAAAAGAGAAAAGAACAACATTTGCCTGTTCATATGGGGTATGTCCAGTATTGATAGTAAAGCAATGTATAGTCAAACCTATGAGAAAGAAAGAAAGAAAATGGCCACTATAGACAGGTGACCTATATTTATAAACAGGTTCTGTATAGTCAAACATATAGTGACTACCTATCGGAAACAATGAAAATGGTCACTGTAGACAGGTACCCTCTGTAGTCCGGTTCTATTACCCTGTTTATTTCCTAAAAATGATCGCTATTGGTGGCCACTATAGCCAGGTTGGCTGCTAACCCTGCATTAGGCAGGTAGTCGCTCAGACAGGGTTGACTGTACATGTGAGGTATCCTTTCATACCATGTATGTAGTGCTGTATTATATTGGTTATTTCCAGTTCATAAAAGATGTCACCAATAAACATCATAACAATATCATTATTTTTGTCCACATATTTTTTAATTGATCAATGTAAACAACAGTAAACAGTAAACAAACAGTTGATTACAAATGGTTATATTTAGCTGAAATTGTATAATTGCTGCAAGTTCTGGTTTATAGATTTTATAAAAGCAGTAGTATCCTTTCCAAGTCATTAAAAATCATCCCTGTGCTAGAAATGGTTAAAATGCTGGATTAAAACAAATATATTAACAGATTAAAGCGATTAAGGAATGGCCATGGTATTTACATTTCTGCTCCCTTGAATTCACTGCAAAGTATAAAAAAAATTTTAAAAATAAAACTGTCCCCCGTACTAGGATTGCTACATAAAAAGCTGGATTAATTAGAGATAATACCTGTCAACTCCACCCAGGAAAGGCGGTGGTGGTGGTGGGGGTGGGGGGGGGGGGGGGGGGGGGGGTTGGTTTGGCGATGTCAGTTTGCCCCAAGACCCAAGGCTAAGCCTACAACGCCATATAACTCTAAGTAGGAATAGCTTTGAGAATTTATTACAAGTCATATGCGTTATTATTTAGTTATCACCATCATTGTTATTATTAATCTACTGATTGTAAAACATCAATTTATTTCAATTGCTTTTAAAATCCAATTTCAGATTTATGTACATTCCAATTCTTATTTATACTCTAGTTATAATCTCTTTGTAGACCCCACCCATGAATGAAGGTGTGTGTGTGTGGGGGGGGGGGGGGGGGGTTAGTGACATTGGTGCCCTGCCCTTGATTTCAGACCAAACCTTTGGCGCCATATCAGAAGAACAGATTAAGTATAGAGCTGTGTGGCTGTGTGAGAGCATGGATTAGTTTGGATTAATGTGGATTAGCATGGATTAGTTGGGATTAGTATGGATTATATACATACTGTGTACGTTCAAACCTTCCCTGTGCAGACCTACAGTAACCCATTCAGGATTGGTCCCAAACTACGTAGGGAATATTGTTAATTGTTAAGGAACGCAAACATTCTTTTTATGCCTCCGCCAACGAAGTGGCCAGAGGCATTATGTTTTTGGGTTGTCCGTCCGTCCTGTTTCTTAGGGAGCCATTGTAGCCATCAAAGTTTGGGGTTTGTACATGTGTATGGTCAAGGTCACAGGACTCAAAATGTATTTTAAATATTAAAAAAAAATTAATTCAGTGCATGTTAATTTAGGCTTGATATTAAAATCGCGTGATAGCGGAGGCATAATTTTCGACTGCGCGCAGTCGAAGATCCATCTAATTTGTTCTACATCATATATATGTGAATATGAAGAAGCATCCAGACCCCTATGTGTGTGTATGTATGTAGAGTGGCGTGAATCATGGTAGTGTCAGGCCCTATATATAACCAATGACTTATTCACCAAGGCCAACGAGGCTGTCCTCTTTTGGTTATTGTTTGCTTTACATGTTTTTGTCTTTCTTGTTCGATCATCTAGGCTCAAACTGTCTCGTTTTTGTTATTGTTTGCCTAACATGTTTTTGTCTTTCATGTTTGATCATCTACATTGTAGGCTCAAACTGTCTTGTTTTTATTGTTGTTTTATATGTGCTCAATCTGTTTTGTTTTTATTGTTTGGTTTTGTGAGCTTAGCCAGGTTATGTTTTTGTTATTGTTGACTTATTTTTTCTTCTTTCATGTTTGATAAGCTCAACCTGTCTTGTTTTTGTTGTTGTTTTGTCATGAGCTCAATCTGGGCCCCATTTCATAAAACTCTTGCAATTGTTGTTAGTGTCCAATTATTGTAACTTTTTGGTCAACAGCCAATCAGCATGGAGCATTACAGCTGTTGCCATGGTAGTTACAATAATTGCAACAGTTTTATGAAATGGGCTACTGTTGTTTTTGTTGTTGTTTTTGGCTTGTTATAAACTTGGCCTGTACTGTTTTTGTTGTTGTTGGTGCATTTTTTGTATGAGCATGGTCTATTTGTCCTTGTTCACCCATGTGTGAGAAAGCTCATTGCATTGATCATTCATTTGGAAAGGACCTTGGAGCAGTAGACATCTAAAACAACAACAGAAGCTTGTGACTTGTCAGTGAGTGAGTCACAGTCTGTGACCATGTATTTGTGTGTGTGTGTGTGTGTTTATGTATGTGAGTGTGTTCGGATGCCAGTATGTTTGTTAGTGTGTGCATTATCATGCATGAGTGTGTTTTGAAAGTTCATAGGTGTGAATATTTCTGTATGTACATACATAAATGTGTTTTGGATACATGTTTTGTGCGTTAGTGCATTTGTGATTGTTGTGTTTGTGTTTGTAGGGAATATGGAAAAAAAAACATTTTGGATGCTCACTGCTGCCTAGAAATAAAACTTATAGAAATTTTTTTTCCTTGAGCTCTATTAGAAAAATGTAAGGTTTCTTGATTTTGGGGCATTTGGGAGCTAAATTGTTGCCCCTTGTATTTGTTTTGTCACTGTTATACATTTCACTGTTATACATTTTGTATGAATTTGTTTATTGGAGACTGTACAGAAACATGGAGGGTCAATGACCCTCTCGTTCGTTCGTTCCAAGCTTGTGTGATAAACGTGTTTGTTTCTCCCACGCTTGTTTACGGCTTGTTTTCATTTTTTCAGGATGATACGGAAAAAAATAATGATTTCTAAGCCACCTCCGTCTTAATTAGATTCTTGTGCGAGTATAGATCATTGGGTGAGAATCAGAAGGGCGTTACGTCAATTTTTGTTAAAATAAATTTAGTTATGCATGTATACCATCTTGCAGGTCGGAGCCTTCTCTCTGTGATGCCAAGTTTTCAGATAATAATTATTCATGTTTTCTGGAATATATATATATGAAAAATAAAAGAGAGCTATATTTGGATTCTACAAGGCTCCCTAGACTTAAAGGGATCTAGTAACTTTGTTGACAACGTTAATTGGATGTTTGGATGTTTTGGGGCAGAGAAATTAGCAAAAATACAAAGTGATATATGCACTAACTCATTGCACTTACTTTAAAGGTACACGGCTTAAATTATCCCGTAGACACTGAACACTTCAATCGTAAATATCTTTTGAACAAAATTGGAAATTTGAAAAACCGAAACCTGTCCCGTCCTTTAATTGCTAATATGAACATGACAAGGTATGAGAGAACCACTAGAGTTTGTAGTAAGTTTTTAGGATTTGGACAATGTTACTAAGTCCCTTTAAAACGTGATTGTGAGGGAAGTACAAAAAGGTGACATAGTGCCCTTCTTGTTCTCAACTGAAGATGTGCGCTCCATGTTAGCTTTCATGGCACTCTCGTTCTAAGCCAGTAATGTGTTTGTCTGTTCCACACGCTTGTTTACAACAGCTTGTTTACTATTTGCCAGCGTATCTAGGGCAGCCTTTAAAAAAAAAGGGACTTGCTGTATTAACCGTCTCGGCTCCAGACGCTGGAAATAATTTTCAGGGGGCTACTTTTTAAGCTCGCCTGCATGAAGAAAAAAAAAACACTCTAAAATTTGTTTTGCAGTGAACTCTAGAGCTCTGCAAATTTACAGCTTGTTTTTTTTTAGTATTTCATATGTAATATTTGAGCAAACTCATGCCATTATAATATACAGACAATATTACATAATTTTGGGGCTAAACCGTGCAATATTCAGGCCAAAATCATCAAGTTCATCATTTCTAGCCAATATACATGTAAGTACGTAAGTTGTCAGCATCTCAGCTGAAAACTGATAGGATGATGAAAGGATGATATCCCGTTGGAATCCCATTTTCTTTGCCTTCTTGTAATCACAATATATTTCTGGTCAGTTTCCCTATATGTTTGAATTATGATGATATTTGGGCGAAAGACCTTAGTTTAAAGGGACTAAGTAACATTGTCCAAATCCTCAAAATAATTTTTTCATTCTAGCGGTTCCCTCATACCTTGTTGTATTCGTATTAATAATAAAATCATGGGACAGGTTTCGGTTTTTCAAATTTCCCTTTCGTTACAAAGATATGTACGATCGAAGTATTCAGATAAGAAAAACTCCGGGCGAGTTTTTCTTCTGTGTACAAAGTGAGTGCAGTGAGTTATTGAATATCACTTTGCATTTTCGCTCATTACTTGGCCATGCAATGTCCATTTGACTTTAAATTTTCACACAATACACTGTGGACATATGAGATAACAATAATATACATTGCATCAACCATTCATCACTTTTTGCACATGTCAACAAAGTTACTAGATCCCTTTAAAGCCCCCTTGCCCTTGGCAAAAATATGCCTGTACGCCCTTGTAGGATCTGCCTGTAGTAGGGTCAATGTGTCATGGTACTGTCTGGTTTATCTACCGCTACCTGTTTTTAATTTCAATATGGTATCTAGTTCACCGTTAATATGAGGTGATCTTGCTTCCAGGAAAATTACCTCATTTGGTCCTGTAGTTAGCACACATAGTACATACTTTAATACCTGGTTCTTTAACCCCTTCAAGTCCTCTTGATTGTGTTATTTTATATAACACATCAGTATGTATTCTCCATATAGCCTGAGTGTATTTTTTGGATCAGCCCTGAACAGGTTAACTTGTTTTTCTGAGTATCTAGTTCAGCATTACTGTGCAGGACTAAGTGCTTTCAAGAAAACAACCTCTTTTCAGCCCCCTTTTTAATAAATAGCTCATTGTGGTGCATATAATGCAAGTAAAATGATAAACATATTTATAGCATCATACTTGCATGTAGTACAACGTTCCTTAAAGGGATCTAGTAACATTGTACAAATCTATACAAAGTGCACACTTTTGACTCCCTAGAGAGTATTCCAGCATCAACCCATTGTACAGACAATTTTATGTTCGATCATCATAACACACATATTCCATTGACCATACCCCTAACCTTTAAAATGGCTTAAAGGGGTAGTTCAGTTTTGGTATAGAGGGCGCTGCAGAAAATAATTTTTTTGTGAGATTATGAAAAACTGAGTGTAAAATTTGAAAGAGCATGTACAATTTTAATGACAGAATAAACTTTCTTTGATTAAAATCGGTTCAGAAACAGATGAAAAACTGTACTACCCCTTAAAGCGCAACAACATGATTGGTTCAACAAATGTTCTCCTTTTTGACATACTGCATTAAAGGGGACCACCAGGCAAAGAACAACACATAATTATATGTTTTGGTACCATTTTGTGATATCAAATAAATACCCAACATTGGTTGTGTAATTCATAAACAAAGCAATGAATTACCACCACTTTCGGAACCACTATTATTTCATGGTTCCGTACGGGCCAAACATTTGCGGGTGCGCCAATGCTATTCACGCCTACATTTACGTTTAGAGACAATTGAATCCTGGACGATTCGTTCGCTCTGGACAAATTCGTACATGCAGACCCATGATCGCATGCTTTAGAATGGTGATGCATTTTCCAATTATATATTTTTTTCTGGAAACATATTTTTGTGAACTTGTTGATGGAATGGACTACTGAAGATATTACCTTTCATTGATAAGAATATTATTTTTGGGTGGTGGTACCCTTTAACTCATAGGAGACAATTTGATGTATAGATCATCATATAGAATATGGAGTATTTATTCTATAGACTGCAGCCCTAAACTTCCATGTAGTCCTTAATGGGTTAAACGCAACATGATTAGTTCAACAGCCGAGCAACTTTCCCCTTTTTTTTCCTCTCCTCCTCAGGTTGCGCAGCGCATCATCAGGGATGGCACGTTGCGATTAGGTGATCCGATTAATGCGTCCTGTTTCCTCTTTTGTTACCAAGCCCCGCTTGCCTGGAAAAAGTACTTGGCGCAAAATGCAATTAACCTACAAGCACAAAATAATGAAAATTCACGTTGCAAATTAATTCATCAAGAATCTACATTTAGAAAGAAAAATGAGGGGGAGGGGGGTGGGTGGGGATGAAAAAATATAGCTACACGGAACGGAAGAAAAGGTTTTTGCCATAAGTGTTTCTTTCGGCTTAGGGGCGGGCAGTAAGTTCATCCAATGCTAGGAATTCACATGCCCGACCTTAAAGGTAACAGAGGGCCTGTTTATTAAACCATCCCTGCGTTTGCTTTTCCTGACGATTCTAGTCGGCGGTGACCTTATCAGCTATTCAGCGCGATCCCTTTGCAACTGTGCACAACGGCATGTGTTTCTATTGCGTCCTTTATGCGCTAAATTAGAGATGACCAGGGCTGATGTCCTCGCTGCCGAAAGGTCTTGCGACCTCTCTTCTCGTGAAATTAGCGAGGCACGATGAAGCGTGCAAGATTGCAACTTGTCAGTGGCGTAGCGTGGTCGGAAAGATTTGGGGGCACCAGAGTGATTGTGGGAGGGGGGGGGGGGGGCACACCTTACTTATTTCTTTATTTTTACACTGATTGTCCCCTTTATATGTCTTATATTTTTTGGTCAAATTATTGGGGGAGGGGCACATGCCCCCCCCCCCATCCGTGCCCCCCCCCCCCCCCCCCCCCAATGTAGCTAGGCTACTGCATCTCGTCTCGTTTTGTGTGGTCCACTTCGTAACATGCATGTCATTGAACATTGTTATTGTAAATTTTCAAGGGGCCTTTCATTATACATGTACAGGCCTCATTCTCTCAATTGGATCCTCCACATTTTTATTAACAACAATTTAGAATTAATGTAGACTTAATTAAATGTATTTTGTGTATGATTGATTACCTGTTGTGCTTATATTTATAGATGTAAAATACTCCTCGTATGATTTTTATACATTGTTGAAAGTGTAGAAATTAAACACTTGAATCGGAATCAAATGGAAGCATCTGGCTCCCTTTACATTTTAAATTGCCTCATATTTTGGCCAATGATGTCGCAGTGCCACAGATTGCACAGTATTCATACCTTTTGCAAAGAATTAAAGGGTGGCTAAATATACATGTACTGCAATAATGTACACAAATGCATTTTGAAGCCATAATTTGTATGGATCTGGCTAGGCCCTCAAATAAATGTCAAGAACCTGCTTGTAAGTAAATAAATCAGTTATATCACTAAAATATAAAAGCACTATTTTGGCAGGTGAAATTCATTGAATTAATTGTATTAAGATAACAGAGGGTGGTGTCCATTTAGAAAAGTACTTGTCTTATAAATGAAGAAAAAAAATCAGTTATTATATATCACTAATAAAAGCTCTATTTGGGCAGGTGGAATTCATGGAAATAATTTCAGATAACCGAGTGCTGAGTGAAATGTCCTCACCAAAAGGTCTCCTGACCTCTAGACCTTAAAGGGACTTAGTAACATTGTCCAAATCCTAAAAATCCAGTTGGAATTATAGCTGTTCCCTCTTACCTTGTTTTATTTTTATATATAAAAGCATGGGACAGGTTTCGGTTTTTCAAATTTCCATTTTGTTAAAAAGATTTTTATGATTTAAGTGTTCGGATATGAAATTATCTACGGTATGGGACCTTTTCAGCTGTGTACAAAGTAAGTGCAATGAGTAAGTGAATATCAATTTGCATTTTCGCTCATTTCTCGGCCAAATAATATCCAACTAACTTGAAATTTTCACGCATTACTTTCTGGACATATCAGATCACACCAATACACATTTTATTAACCACGCATCACTTTTTGCAATTATCAACAAAGTTACTAGATCCCTTTAAATGAGATGAGGTGCGATAAAGCACACTACATAACTTGCATCTTATAATGTGTGCAGTCAGGACTCAACACCAGCACTTGCCCGCTTGTCCGGGGCAAGTAAAAATTGATGTTGGGCAAGTAAAACTTCATTTATAAGTTGTCTCCTTTGGTTGCCCGGTTGGAAACTAGGAGGGGGAAAAATTTAATTTCTGCCATGTAAATCTCATCTAGAAAACAAGCAAAAAATTCACAAAGCAGATTAGTTACCTAGCACAATTAATTTTTCTTTTGTTTCACATTTATTATCGGGGGGCAAGTAAATTTTCTGTTTGGGCAATTAAAATGAGAAAATGTATGATTTTACTTGTCCAAACAGGCCAGTAGAATAACAAATTAGTGCGGAGGCTTATTGTAGTGGTCCTCTTCAATTATAATATGAAATGTTATTGGATATTGTTATTGTAACTATAAATATAAAATAAAAAATACTTTAGTGCCAGTTGTAGTTTTGCAATACGCGGATCTGCACTTGATAAATTCCCAAAATATTTCACAACTGTCCCGCAGATCTAAACTACATGCACTTGATCTCCACGCAAGACATGTGCAACTAATTTTCACAGTGTGTGTAATTTGAGAGCTTGAAAGGGATCATTAAAATTCCCTCCATCGTGATGTCTATCTATAGATTAAAAAATCAATTATGTGCATTCAAAGTCTTCAGAAGTGCTACATGTACTTAAAAATAGCATTGATAACACGGATCTGCCTGCCGTTAAGTAGTTTCTTGAATATTTTAAGTGGGCCTGACATTATATTATTGTACTAAATTGTCCAATTCTATACCGCAATCTTTTCTATTATTATGATTGAACTCAAGTGAACTTCATTGTAAACTGTGCCAATTTGATGGAGTTATGATTTTGCAATACACTGCTCTCAATAGTTTCTTGAATATATATATTTCAATTTTATACTAAATACTATTTTAAATAAATAATAATTACTGTAAACTCAACGCAATAAATAGTTTAGTGCCAGTTTGACGGAGTTATGATTTCGCAATAAGCCCAGATCTGCTCTCCGTTAGTTTCTTGAATGTTTCAATATTATACCGACATTGAATACCATGATTAATTTCAATATTGTGATTAAACTCAACTCAAGTATAGCTTTATTCATTGAAATTAATTTAAATTAAGCATGCGTCATAAATATTGTGATTAAAATCAACTCAAGTATAGGATTATTAATTGAAATCAATTGAAATGAAACTTGCTTCATAAATAGACGAGCATGATTTTCTGACCACTTTCAAATAACCAAATGTTATCAAAACAGTTGAATTTGATGATTTATAAGCATTGGAACAACAACGAAATTGATAAAACAAAACATCGCCACAAGGGCTAAACCACTACGTTTATAACTAAGTTATATCAATAATTGTTATGTAGAACTCACTGTCAGAATACAGCCCCACCTCCCCCCCCCCCCCCCCCCAAATCAAGTTTATGAGAGATCAAACTGTTTAAATAAGCATTGAAAATTGATATCAAAAGCAAATCATAGGCAAAAGAGCTGAATTTTGCATTCTCTGGGCTAAAACACGGACAGACTGTCTAATAAATTACTCAAAAATCATCCAGGGTTTCAAATATCCTCATGATAAATTTAGCTACAGGTTCAACCACAAGTGGTCTGATGAGACGAGGTTGACTCTACATTGAAGGTTGTGTCTTCATCAGTCACATCATACATGTACTGTATGTCTATTGCCCTTTTAAGATGAGTTCAGGTAGAAAATAATGTATTTATTTATTCATTATTTATTTATTTATTCATTTTTTTTTTTTTTTTCAGTCACTTGCTTGACCAGGGCAAGTACATGTAGATAAAATTATCCTGAAATTATGTTTGATGTACAGGATTTGAGAGATACTGTAGTATACAATAAAATAGTTGACGGCAACTTAATACACAATTTTTTTTGTTCATGTTTAACACAGATTACTGTTGAATGCTCTTAATTTTGGGGGGCTAATTTTCATGCTTGCCTATAGATGTAAAAATGAGTACTCGTAAAATTATTGCTTGCAAAGTCGCTGTTATGATTTTGGGGCTCTCTTTGGCACTTCGTGGGGCGAAATCTTCCCTGCGCCCCTGCTTATTTTTACTCTAATTTCGCTACACTTCAATCTGACTAAAATCTCAAGCTAGGGCTGATGAGGCAGGGTTTCACCTACGAATGAACATGAGCTAATGGTTGGTTGCCTAGCAACAGCAGCGGCTGGATCATCCAGCATTCTTTTGGGGGGGGGGGGGGGGTATGGGGAGCAGGGGAGTGCTGAAATGGAGAAATATCACAGTACGTATGTGACATACATGAATAATGAGGAGAAAGGGGAAGGTTTAGATGATACCTAAATCTCCTACATGTATAAATACCTCAAGTTGAAAGATTTAGAGAAAGAGAGAATGCTCAGAGAGAGTTGGGAAGAGAGATTAAAGAAAGTATGGGGAGCTGACAAGTCTCCCTGATTGTGCAGGAGACTCCTTTAAAATAGACCCAAGATAACTGCATTGGATTTCATCCCATCAGCCTATCTCCCTGATTATTTAAAGATTATTGTCATTAGGTTGTATACATGCGTTTGATAGATATCTCCCTGATTTCTGATGAAATTTTTCCTAAAGTTTCCTAAAATGTCCTGATTGTTGGAACTTCAATGATGGTAGCTCTGGATATGAGTAGAGAGAAAGGGGTTCATGTAGGGGGAGACTGAAAGCGGAGCTCGACACTATCACTTGACCGCTTGCCCGGGGCAAGTAAAAAATTGATGTCGGGCAAGTACAATTTTGTAAATGGTCTAGTTTGGATGCCCAATCGGCCAACTGATATTTCTGTTCAAATAAAAGAGTAGAAAGTAATTCATAACATTTGAATCTCATCTCGAACTAAGAGGACAAGTAAACTTTCTCTCTGGGCAAGTAAAATTGGAACATGTATTATTTTACTTGTCCGAATGGGCCAGTAGAGATCAAAGTTAGTGTGGAGGCTTGCTGAAAGAAGGCTTGCTGGAAGAAGATGAGAAAGAGAGGAAAGAAAATCCCACAAACCTTGAGAAAAGGCACGCGATGAGCTTCATCACTAAGTCTTAGAGCATCATCACCAGGGTCCCCCCATTATCTGTATAATATAGTAAATAAAATAAGGATGAGCTCAAATAGCGATGAAGCACCAACGGCATTGCTGCATAATGCACAGCCGACCCTCGATACACACAACATGTATATTAACCTGTTCCCTATTATTAGATTTTGAAATCCCCATGGTAGTAAGTAGTACAGGGAACACCCGGTTCCCCTAGGCAATGGCCGGGTCAAAAATTGTCATGCGCGGGGATGCTACACCGCGGGCTCGCCATTTTTAAAGGGACTTAGTAACATTGTCCAAATCCTCAAAATCCAATTGGAATTCTAGCGGTTATCTCAAACCTTGTTACAAGTATTCGTATTAACAATAAAAGCATGGGACAGGTTTTGTTTTTTTCAAATTTCCCTTTCGTTTAAAAAGATATTTACAATTGAAGTGTCCAGATGTTAAATTATCCACTGGACCCCGAAAACCATGTACAAAGTGAGTGCAATGAGTTGGTGGATATCACTTTGCATTATTGCTCATTACTCGGCCATATAACGTCCATTTAACTTGAAATTTTAACACCCAGTGGAGATATCAGATAACACCATTATACAATGGGTGATTTCAAGTATGGTGTTGGGGTTAGTGTTAGTGTTGAGGGTGAAAAACTGCCTCTAATCTGAGCTAAACACCAGCTTCCAGATTAAGCATCTAAGGTCACGAACTTTTTAATCGTGATGACCTTGAGTAGTAATCGATCAGTATCGCTAGTGTTTGTCAACACCAGAGACAAAATCACGCGAACACCCTTAAAATGGTAACGAAAACGCTTACATGGTTACGAATTAGAGAGCAAGCCGTAATGAAGATTTACCACATACATGTATTGAATACTATAATTTAAAAAAAAACATTCAAACCATTCACTTGGTCGATACGATTTTAGTGAATATTCCCTATTTTTAGTGAAATTTGTAACTAAACTCGCAAGAAATGTTCGTGACTCTCTTCTAAAAATTGAATGCCCGTCGCGCGCTGAGACATATGGCTAGCGTTAACGGTTTGCATAGCCGAAGGAAGATGTAGGCATAAATCCCGGTGACAGCACGGTAGCAAGTTCCGAGTAACTACCAATAGTATGTAACATGATATACTTTATTAAAATCGGTCACGTGATCACTAGGTGCTTGGTGGCTGAGTGGGTTAAGACCTGTCGCACGTGTATCACTTAACCAGATAAATCATAGAAGTGGGTTCGAGTCCCCGGTGTGGTTATTTTTTTTATTAATATTTTTTTTTTAGCCATTATTCACAACAAATTTACTACAGTTTTTAACTCAATTATAAGTTCACTGTAATAAAATGTCAAAGATGTACAGACAATTCCCAGTGCTTAGTGACTTTTTTCGGGGGAGGGGGGGGGGGGGGGTGGCGGGGGGGGGGGGGGGTGGCGGGTGTATAATTAGACAAGAAATACATAAAATAATTAATGTTAACAACAATATAAACATAAGGAAGAACCTGGCTATTCAAATTTTGCTTTGTTGTATTATTATTCCAAATGGTCTAAAGAATTTATGTAGTGAAAACTAATGTTTGATTATAAAATAATGAAAATATGAATTGTATGACCTTATTTCTTTAAATTACTATAGATATTCAAATCAATACATTAATTAAAAAAATAAGATTTGCATTGCGTTTCATAATCTTCACTTAAGTAAAACTTCAAAAATTATCTAGGTTGACACCCTTTTTACATGCTCAGACAAACAAAAACACCACCATTTCAGTTCAGAATTGTGATTTTAATGCCCACCTAGCAACAGTAACACTAACACCAGCTCGATCTGTACTTGAAATGACTTTCATTTCGATCCCTATGGAAGTTGTTATCTCTATGGAGTTTTGCGTATACATGCTCAACACTAACACTATCGGGCAGATTAGCAGACGACGCTAAACACCAGCAACCACGTGCCACTGCCGGAAATACGAGGTCAAACCTCTAACACCAACTCATTTCAAGTACGGTGTTAAGGCTGCAGTTAGTGTTTAATAAACACTAACACTAGCTCAACACCATCTCTGATAGTATATTGCCATATCAATAAACACCGCCAGTCGGAAACGGAAGTTTGTACAACGGTGAAATCAGAGGTCATCACGTTAACACCATCCTAACACTAAGTCATTTCAAGTATGGTGTTTAAGCCCGATTTAGTGTTTAATAAACACTAACACCAGATTTAAACACCATACTTGAAATCACCCATTGTATATCAACCACTCATCACTTTTTGCTCAGAATGTCAACAAAGTTACTAGATCCCTTTAACTTGGATTCGGCTTGTGTGCACTGCGTAACACCGAGCCAGTGTGTATTAATGTACGCACCATGCTCAAGGCTTTTGCAAGATGGCACCTACTGCGCACATGATGTACAAATCTGAACAATGTACAGTCAAACCTGTTTTAGTGGGCACCTGTCTATAGTGGCCAGCAAAAGTGATCCCCTGCAGAGAAAATCAATGTAGTGGAACCTGTCCATAGATAGAGGTCACCTGTCTACAGTGGCCAATATTCTTGCTTTCCTAGGGTGGTCGCTGTACACAGGTTTGACTGTACCTTTAAATATGAACATGCATGTGTGCGCACCTCATCTCTAAAATACAAGAGTGCAGTTTGACTCGTAGATTAAGACGGTCGTCACATTTTTCTCCCAGCCCCGCTCCACGATCCCCCCAGAGGATCGGATTGGGTTTAAATTTAGCTACCCATCTCCCAGTGCCCCCTATAAATAGCTTGGCCCGAAAGACCGGGGGACGTCGATTATCGTGTCACATGTTCGGGTGAGCTCGGAGGCAAGCTGGTTTATTCAATCACTTGAATCTTTCATAACAACAAATGGCTACAGTATATGTAAATTAGTTAGTGAGTAAGGGCTATATCAGGCCAGGGCTCGACACTTCCACTTGCCCTGTTGCCCGGTCAAGTAAAAATTGATGTCGGGGCAAGTCAAATTTGGTAAATGGACTAGTTTGGTTGCCCAATCGGGCAACTAAATTATTGATGAATTATGAGAGAATAATGTAATTCTTTAGGTCGTACATCTAGGTCGTTTACAATCCATTACAATCTTTTTCATTCCTTTTCTGATACAGATGGCCATGATGAACTTATTACATGTGTGGATGTACAATGTAGATCATAACAAAAACAAATGTAGGTCTACTGTCGAAGTCCCTAATGGTTCAAGGCTTTGGAAATAGTTCTGAATTCTAAGTAGATCAGAGTGATTTAGATTGATTTGAAACAGACTAGACCTGGGGGGTGTTTTCACAAAGATTTTAAGTTGAACTTAACTCTAAGTTAGACTTAAAAAGTATGGAAAGCCATTAGTTTCTTTGAAGAAAAAAATGGTAGCAGTCCTTTTAAAAGGGCATAAAATGTTATTTCAAATCATTAATATTTTCTAATATCAAGGAGATTTCATGTTCTTCATGTAAAATTCATGAAAAGTCTAAAATTAAATTCCAAGGCAACAAATGGCTTACCATACTTTTTAAGTCCAACTTAGGATCTTTGTGAAACACCCCCCAGGGGCTTCTTTACAATTTGTTGCTAGGATTAGACAAAAAATAATTAATACTGTACCTGTCATTTCCAGTGGGAAAAAAAATACTTGAAGGGTGCTGGGCGATTTTGCCCCAAATATGCCCAAAGAAGCCCTCCAAATCATAAAAGTATCCCTGTATTTTCTAAAAATCCAAAAAAAAACTTCATTAGAAATCTAGTGGTCCTCTCATACCTTGTTGTATTCGTATTACCAATAGAAGCATGGAACAGGATTGATTTATTTTGTTAATTTCCCTTTCGTTAGAAAGATATTTACGATTAAAGTGTTCAGACTTTCAACTGGATAGTCGTAACCATGTTCAAAGTCAGTGCAATGAGTTAGCAAATACCACTTTGCATTTTAGCTCATTACTCGGCCATATATAACATCCATTTAACGTGAATTTTTCACACAATACTTAGAGGACATAACAGATCACGCAAATACACATTATACCAACCATTCATCAATTTCTGATACATGCCAACAAAGTTACTAGATTTTAATGATTTAATTTGTCAATTTTGGGTGTAAAAGGTAATTTGGTCTACAAATTATGATTTGTTTTCCCCGATTGGTCTTCTTACCTCATTCAGACTATATGCACTTTATCTTACACCCACCTGGTCTTACCAATACCTTGTTTGGTCTATTGAAATGTACGTACATCTTTTTTGTCAAAAAATAAATAAAAGGTTGATAAAATAAGGCAAACTCATATAAAAATGTGTATTTTCTTGGAAGTAAAATGTATTTATTTCAGGGTTTTCTGTAAACATTTGTTATAGATATACCTTCAGGATAAGCACACCCAAGTATATTTATAGACATAAATAAACAAGATTACACATAACAAAGGGGAAAATATGAAGTGTGATAAAAATAAGATTGTGTTTTGCCCACTTTCCTGTTTCTTTAAGAAAAACAAATTGCCCACGGGGGAACCGGGCATATTGTAATTCTGTGGAAAATAACTTTATCTCCTATGTTGCGGGTTAATACATTTCACGTTAAACCAACCACCCCCGGATTGAGTAGGCCCTTATTCTCTTATGGGAGTTACAGGTGTAGGAGGGGAAATCCCAGCCAGTTTACGCTTAGCCCAGGATAATGACATCACCATCTATTTTAATTTAAGCTCAATTTAGCAGCTTTGGATCAGTAAACTCATGGAAAACATGTTTATCGGGATCAACTAAATTGATTAATATTGCTAAAATAGTCTAAGAAAGGGTTTAGATGGCAAAAAACGGAGGCTCAACGATGTCATGCGTGGTGCTGCATGGTACTGCGACACCATTTTGAACTAATCACTATTCATCTGCAATATATATGGAAAACACACGCATTACAGCCGCCGCCAGCATATATATAACCACAGGTTCTCACAAGGTTCAATGCGGGGGAACAGACAACAGAATATCCTTGAAATTTCAGCAGAGCACAAAACAGTTACCATTTTGAACTAGGCTAGTTTGTGCGCCCTGCCTAACGCTGAGCCAAAGAGTATTATACACCGTGCGCAAGGCATTCGCAAGATGACATCAGGCGTCTGATTTACAAATCCTAACCACCTTTATAATGATGGCAAAATCTGAACCTTGACATCTTTAAATGCAAAAATATATTATATGTTTTGTGCTCTGCTGAAATTTCAAGGATATTCTGTTGTCTGTTCAGCCCGCATTGAACCTTGTGAGAACCTGTAGTTATATATGCTGGCGGCTGTAATGCGTGTGTTTTCCATATACATGCAGATTAATTTATTCACAAGATCATATATAGTGATTTCTGTTTTAAAAGATAATTTAGATTGAAAGAACTAATAATGTGATGAAATTTAAAGTATGATGTATCATCATCATCATCATCATCATCATCATCTTAATTTTTATACTTTTATACATATTTTTCTATTTTTGTGCATGGTTGTATTATAACTTGTATTTTGATCATACAATTATTTTTGCTTTACTGTACATTCTTTTGCAAGGCTTGCATCATAATGCATGGAATACTCAAAAATAAGTTTTTTTATTCTTAGCATTTTTTCCCTCTTTTTTTCCTCTTGTTTGTCACTTCATAGTTGAAATAAGAGTGTTGGGGATTGTAAGAATGTATTTTTCTGAGTGACTATCATTAGCTGCCTTTTTACGCAATACTCATTCAAAATAAAAGTATTGCAATTTTTATAACAAGAACTTGTTTACAATATGAATACAATGTATTTCTCACTTTTGATGTGTAATACATTTTGGGTTCATCAAAATTTTGGCTTGAAATGTTATTGTCATTAGCAAATTTTACTTTGGAAATACACTTAAATGTAGATAACACATTGTTTTTGGAATGTTTGGTTCTTTAGAAATGAGTAGCCCATTAATTGTACATATATCTATTTTGGGATCATGTCAATTATTTTTAGCTGTACAGTGTACACCCAATACAAATAAATACAATATGGGATCATCAAATTAATTTTTCTGTACTATGTTGTCTAATAGGCATGTGTAGATAGGTGCTGTCTCTATATTAAATCTATTTTTGGATCATATAAATGATTTTTAGCTGTATCATATGGCCAGTATGGTCTGTATCATTGTATGGCAATTCAAATAATTTATACTTTAATCAAATCAACTTGTTGTCTGTAGAAATGTGTTTCTTAGCATAATCTATTTTGGGATCATAACAAATTATTTTTGGCTTCATGGTCAATAAAGTCTGTAATACCTGGTCATTTAAAATAAATCTTAACTTTAATATGTTGGGAATCATCAAATTAATTTGTTGTCTATTTTAGTTGTTGTACATAGAATCTGTAGAGGTTTGTTGTCACTTACAATACATAATTAAATCTATTTTAGGATCATATTAATAATGTTTGACTTATGGCTAATATGGTCTGTATGGTGATTTAAAATAAAATAATAAACCTTACTTTAATAGGGATTCATCAAATTAATTTCTTGTCCGTCGATATCGCCGTTATTGCCTATCATTAGCACCAACACAGACAGGCCACTGCGGTTTTAGTTTAGTACCCACTCAAAGTATCTGATTTTTCCTTCTGTTAATATATTTTTTTTCACCAAAACACCCAAACAACAGAAACAAAAGTCATATCCTGCTTGTTGGGTTAAAACGGGCGATCAAAGCACGCAATGGTTTGAAGCCTGTAGTATGGCTAGTCTCGGGTCCAAGCGTACAATATTATTGTTCATACTCTTCCATACATGTAATATGGACATGTACATGTATGTTATTAAAATATTGTACAGTATCATTTTTTTTAAATGAATTATATGCATAATTGGTGGTGATTAAAGATGTCAATTGTTGCCTCACACAAATTGGAAATATTACATCAAATCAATGTTCTGTATGTGATTAATCTTTGTAATATGACAGAAACTTCAATTAAATTTTGTTGAAGGGATCAGCTGGAATTGTTTTATTTATGTCGGTACTAACAGGTATGGAGTAAAATTTTCTACCCTACAAAATCATTTGATTTTGTCCACATTTCAATATCAGAAACAATTGTTAGGTTTAAGAGATGATAATATTCTACACTTCGTAATAATATGTAGATAAAGGCTACATACCTCCACAATTTCCATTGTACGATTCATGAGTTATATCCCCCTAGTTGTTTAATTTAAGCTTCCGTCACATTTGAATATATTTCAGACACTTTTATTAGTTTACATGCAAAGGTAATGCCTTGAATTAAGACTACCTGCCCAATGACTGCAAGAGCCATACATACATGTGTATGATGTGTTATGTCTCGGTTACGCTAGATCTATGTTTGTGTGAATACATCCTAAAAATAAACCCACCTCCAGGATTTAGGTTGCGGCTGCAGTGACAACATTAATTGTCTTGTTGTTCCCTCCAAACAGCCAGTTATGAAACCATTTTTAGTCAGCAAAGTTTACAAAATGAAACAGAGAGCAGATCATATTGCATTTGTTGTTCAAAAATAGAGCAGAGAAATGTTATTGAACCCAGATATATAAATAAACCAGCACCACTTATATTTGTTCAGATTTACCTGCTTTTGTGTACATGTATAATATGAGATTGTTTTTTATTGGTTCAGTGACTTCCCTGTAATAATTGCAAAATATTTGCACAGAGGGAGTTCAAAATTTACACTAAAAAGTTCCTGTATGATGAATTTATAATGGTAGTTGCATCTGCTGGGTTATCAAGATTATCAAGATTAAGATGATGATGATGATGATGATGAAGATGATGATGATGATGATGATGATGATGATGATGATGATGATGATGATGATGATGATGATGATGATGATGATGATGATGATGTTGATGATGGATAAGTGATGATGGATGATCATGATTGTGATCACGAACACGTTTGAATTTGTTAGATTAAGATAATGCAGATGATGATGATAGTCATGAGAATAATGATGATATTAATGAAGATGAATATAAAAGTGATAATGAAGAGTATGATGATTATGAAGATGAATATAAAAGTGATAATGATGATGATTATGAAGATGATGACGGCGACAACAATGATGATGGTAATGGTGGTTACCCGTGGTTTCAGCAAAAAAAATTTATTGTTAATATAAAAGCTGTTAGTTTGTAGCTCTTGATTTGCTTTTATTTTGCTTTTTTTCCTTATTTACTATTTACTTAATTTCTATTTCATTATTCTTTGCACAATACAGAGTCGTCTGATGCAGCTCTTTGGGATGCTACTTGCGAAAAAGCATGGCATCGTTGCCGACCCAGAGAAACTCAGTCTCTACCCTGACTTCAAGCAATGGTTACACGTCGTCGATGTCCATCGGACGGCATCAGATGTAAGTCTTGATTTTTACAAAATTGCTCCATTTATTTTGTTGTTTATAATTCATAAATTTTTGCTCATTGTTATTAGGTGAAATGCAGAATTGTCCTTGATCATGTTAAAGTCTGTTGTTACCCAGGGTTTATTAAAGCTCTGACCCTGGAGGGTGATATTTTGTTCTATTTTTTCTTTTATTTTCAATAATACAAAAATCAGTGTAAAGAGAGACAATAACTGATATATTAAAAACTATTTTTTAAAAGGGCTGGCCACAATGTGTGCCCCCCAAAAGAATGAAAAATCATTGAGCAATTAGAATAAGTATAATATATTAAAACAATGTAAATGAAAAAAGAGGCAAAATAACTGATATTCAAAAGAAAAGAAAATTAGATAAATTATGTAACAATAGAAATTAGCAACATAAAAAAAATATTGTAAACGAGAGAAAGAGAAAAAAAACAACAAAAAGAATAACTGATATATGTTAAAACAAACGAAGAAGAAAAAAACAAGGGCCTGGCCACAATGTGTGCCCAGCTGTTCTCTCCGCACTGCTAATTGTTACGGTGCTGACGCCCGAAAATCAATGTTTGCGGCGCTACCCTAATTAACATGTCATACATGTACATGGGCTGTGAAACAAGTGATTGGCATGATAATGCAACGACTGACCTCGGACCAACGAACAGAAGGTATGATCAGTTAGATGTGATTGTTGGGACATAGGGGGAGGGGGAAATTGGGGGAGCATTAGTTCAGGAAGTAAGGGGGGGGGGGGTAATAGAACTGCTCCCCCAGTTAACATGTTATACATACATGGGCTGGAACAAGTAATTGGCAGGATTATGCAATGACTGACCTCAGACCAACGAACAGAAGGTATGATCAGTTAGATGTGATTGTTGGGATAGGGGGGGGGGGGGGGGGAATGGGGCAGGGGGTGCATTAGATTAGGCAGTAAGGGGGGAGGGGGTAATAGAACTGCTCCCCCAGTTAACATGTTATACATACATGGGCTGGAACAAGTAATTGGCAGGATTATGCAATGACTGACCTCAGACTAACGAACAGAAGGTATGATCAGTTAGATGTGATTGTTGGGATGGGGGGGGGGGGGGGGAGGAATGGGGGTGCATTAGATCAGGCAGTAAGAGGGGGTGGGGTGGGGGGGGGGGGGTAATAGAATTGATAGAATTGCTCCCCCAGTTAACATGTATGGGCTGGAACAAGTGATTGGCATGATAATGCAACTACTGACCTCAGACCAAGGAACAGAAGGTATGATGAGTTAGATTTTGATATGAGGGCAAGTGGAGTGGGAGGGGGGGGGGGGGCGGGGGGGCAGGTGGTAAGAGGCAGGAGGAGACACTTGTTTCAGGAGGGGGGGGGGGGGTAGAACTGGTTCCACGTCATTCATGGGCTGGGGAGCAAGTGATTGGGCAAGATAATGCAACAACTGACCTAGCAAACCAACTGTTGCAGTATCAACGAGGACTCATGAAAACAGAAGCTATGAGTTGTTACGACTTGATTGAAGGGGGGGGGGGGGGGGGGGTGGGGGGTGGTAGGGGTAGTAGCCACTTTTTTAAGGGGGTATACTATTCAAAATACTCCTAAGAAACTGTAAGGCAAATACTGACCAGCAATGTTGCAACATTGACCATATATGGGTCAGATTTTTGAAAAGTGCACTTTTAGCCATTTCCAGACCTTGAGCGCTTCTATCATTTGCTGTGTCTCACCATTAACTCTGATATACCTGTTTTGGGTCTCATATTAAAGAGAATTATTAAGGCTTTCAGAAAATGTATAGTTTTATATCATTTCAAACATTTGGTTTCATGCCACAGGACCTCAAACGTGAAAAAATAGCATAAATTGGCATTTTCCACAAAATTATGATTTTTTTTTAACCTGATAAAAAAAATATTAATCAACTTTAAAGGCATTAACGTCTATATTTTCTATCTTACATGTCTTGAGCATGTATCACATAAGAATTGGCGGTAGAGCGGCATTGATATGATCTCATGGTACATTTCAATAGGAAAGGTCATAATAAGTGAACGTCCGTGAACATACATTAAAATCCATACAACCAGAATTCTACTTAGTTGTCAAAACAAAAACTATTGCCAAAACTAAGGGTTGAACCCACTGAACACATTCTACAAAAATTGTTGGCTAACTACTCCTGCTCGCGGAGTAACATTTTTTTGTATGAAATTATACTGGATTTCGTCACGGACGTTCTGTCGTCTTGTATCATCACTGCTCAGCGAAGTGCATCCTAGTCATCAATTGCTTGGGTCAGTCTGATGAACTCACAGTAGGGCCACAGTATTTTGCCTATTTGAAAACTATCTATCAAATACAATGTTTGGTTTGGGCCGAAACTGATCTTCGTGAACGTCCGTGATGAAAACGAACGTCCGGCAAGAGTAGACCCAGTTACGAATCTGAGGCTGCTTATCTGCACGTAGACACCGGTACAGCAATTTTATTTGGCAAGCAGCTAACCAAAAACTTATATCAGGCATTTTCGAAGCCTTTTGACAACTATTTATGATACGGACGTTCGCTCGGACGTTCGTTCACGGACGTTCGATCATGAAAATTGTTCTAATAATGTTACCATGATAAACGCTCACATCAAGTTGATACCGTTTGATGTTGTTAGTACATTGTTATGTCTCTCATATCCCATATGGATTTATTTCCTGCAAGTCATTTAACTGTAACAAACTTATGAAATGTTGTGCTCACGGACGTTCGTTCGTCATTTATGGCCCCCAAAATCTTAGTAAAAGTTCAAGTACTGGCACAATTTTTTGACAGCAGGTGCCCCTTGTGTGTGCCTTTCGACCCAGGTCACTGCCAACCACACATGAATATGTTGATTTTTAGTCACCATCACGGAGGTTCGTTTTACATTTGATCACCTTGCTTAGCTGTTTTGTAATACCCCTAGATATTATATTTACTTCTACCCGTGCAGCGTTGACATACTATAGGAAGGCAAACCCCAAGATTATGATTGTGCACAGTCGCAGGCCGACAAGCGAAAGAAAGCTGTTCAAAACATAATGGTAATAAGGGGGTATATGGCGCAATAACAACATTTCAACCGAAGGTCTGAGTGGAAACTGTTGCCACACCCTCTGCAAAACTTGAGACTGTCGGCTCCTCCTCTGCTGCACGCTTTGAGACTGTTTTCTCATCTGCCTGTCGGATTTAAGTCCAACTAAATGGCTGTATGACGCCAGTTGTTTGAAAAGAAGAGGTACATCACATAGGTCGTCAGCTACTTGCGAGAGGATAGCTACTTGCTTTACAATATTGACTGTATTACGAAAAAGCAACAAATACATGCATACCCCTCCCCCCCCCCCCCCCCCCTCAAAAAAGAAAATAAATAAATAAAATAATAATAATGATAATAATGATAATACGATAATAAATACATAATTATATCAGAATTTATGCCTGATGTGCAAAGCTGCAATATCCAGCCCGTAAGTATGCAGATCTAGAGACAAACGCATTTATTATTATGATGACGTATGAATGGGTTTTCAAAGCATCTCTGCTTCAATCTGTTAATAGTGCCAAATTATGTGGTATCGTTTGAAATTATATCTAGCAAGGGATTAGATTTGTTGGACTTCTTTCATTTAATAGAGATTGTAAGATGTATGCATTATTTTGATGACTTCATCGTAATAATATATAATATTGGCTGTTTTGTTCTTTCTTGATATATCAAAAATATTGTTTTTGCTAGGATCATTATAATATTATACAACTAAATTTCAGCTTGCGCAATATTTATAATAAACCATTCAAGGTCAACATTGTTCTTAATTCTAATTGAAACATTAAAACCGATTGGAGGTTAACAATTAGGAAACGAGATGTGGGTCAGGAAACATCGGAATTAACTATCAACGTGATTATTTGAAAGATTTAACTTTGACATATTAATGTTATAAAACAATTTATAATCTCTGCAAATTAAATTTAAACAGTTAGGCTTTAAAATTATTGTTTTTATTATAATAATTATGCGATTGGTTTTACATTAAATTAAAATATTCTTTCTAAATATAATAATAAAATGCGATAATAAACACATATAATATGTTTAGCGTATATATTTAGCGTAATGGTTTCTATGTCTAATATTTCTTTATACAAAACAATAACATATACATGTATGATCTAAAATGCAATCTATATGTATTTATTTAAGAAATAAGTTATACGAGTATATTATTTACTTTGCTCATGGCTTTTGTTACCCTCAGTTTGTTTTATGTTTTGTGAAAATGCATATTAGCAATTCAGCCATATAGCTGGAAAAAGATAAATATATATGTATTTTCAATTAATAAACCATATACGAATTGAATCGAAATATATGTACAACATACACAAACCAAAATAACAGTTTATATATTATGGGTCTCCCAAAGTCAAAATACATCTTAAATATATATGGCAAGGTTTGAAACGTGTGATAGGCATATATGTTTGCACTTACGTTATGTTGGCACTTACATTTATTTCTGTAATTAATTGACTCGAGATGGGACACTTGGGTACCACTATAGGCAATTCGAGAACGTCCGTGAAATTAATACGAACGTCCGTGACATTAAGACTCATGTGAGAAAACGTATTCTGGTAACTGGAAAATGGCCTTTATTTTGATTATACATGTTATTTATGTTTGCAGAAATGTTGTAAAATCATTTATTTACAGAAGTATAGTGGCATTTCTGTTATAGAGTGCCCAACCGGGGAAAGCCGGTGTAGAATTAGGGGTTACGATTTCCACAGGTCCACTAAGAGTGATAGTTAAGTAGCAGACATGTCATTATAATTAATTCAGATAGCTAAAATCATATCAACTGATAAATTTATATGTTTTATATTGGTCTGGAGGAGATTCAAATAAATGTTGTCATCAATTTCTGTAAGACTGTTCAGGCAGAGAACGTCCGTGAAATTTATGCGAACGTCCGTGAAATTGTAATTAAAAACAATATAGTAAGAAAGAGGGACCAGGCGACTTGGAAATGCTACTTTTATATCTGACTAGGATGTATACATGGTCTCTAGCTTAAATATAATAGGAATAGATAAAGTATTATCATCATATTGTTCTATAAGCATTAAATCAATTAAAACCAATAATAGGACTCGTTATAACGACCAGTTCCATGTAAAAACCAAACAATTTTTAAAGGTTTATTGAAATGTTCAAGTTTGTTTCTATAATGACCCTGTTTTAAAGCCATTTACGAAGAATAGAAACTCTTTTTGATGAGATCAGATCATTCTGCCAACATTCTTGTTTCTGGCGAACGTCCGTGAGCGATATGGGAACGTCCGTGATGAAAACTATACTCTCTTTGGTCATGTAATTATGTAATATATGATCTAGACAGCAATTGATCCTATTAACATGCACATTAAAATATGTGATACGGGAATACGAGCGTATATAGGTGCGTTCCTAAAAAATGCGGCTAAAGAAAAGCAAAGGTTCCGAATAATACATTATTTAAAAAGAAATATAACAATTCAGTCAAAGTTTGGACGTTTGTATTTTCTATTTGGCAAGTAAAACACAATCCACGTTTGGCATACAGAGAGAAGCAAGTCTTAGAAGTAAATTGTCCGAATATAAGCTGTATATGACAGAAAATAAATGAGATATATGGGTACTAAATCTATATCTACATAATCCCTCACGGACGTTCGCCTTTTGGAGATGGGTTACTTCAACAGTGAATAAAAACGGAACCACATGGAGTTTCCCAGTATAATGGGGTACGCCTGAAAGCTAGGATTGCATGCTTTCACATTAGATAGATGTCTTTAAATACAAAAAATAAATTGAATTTCACCCTGTTTGGGCCGAAAAGTGCACTTTTCAAAATTCTGACCCATATGTATGCCTCAAGCGTGTTGTTAGATGTTGAATGTGTTTTGGGGAGGGTTGCAGGGTTGGTGGGGAGGGGTTGAGGGGTGATGGGGAAGAGGAGGGGGAGGGTGGAAAGGATGCAGAAGAGCCCTACTAGCTAAGAGTGGGAATAGTAGGAGTACAAGCTGATATGTATTAGGCCAGCTAGTTATATTATATCATATATATTATTTAATTATATAATAAGATATCCGTTATATTTCATTCAACACCAACAATTAGTATAATGTGAAAAAGAAAAGGGTGGGGCGGGAACGAATGTATGCATGGGTCAATACATGTATTCGGTCCTCGAAACATCTGTTACAATTTTGTGGGATAGTGAATTTGGAATGTATGGGAGAATTGAATTGCATGTTTCCCACCACTTGTGCTGCTGTGCAGTTTATCAATTCAACAGTTTTCTCAGGTTCTTATTTGTTTTGTGCAGTCGTGATGACGTGATATTGTATTAGAGCACACAGGACATCCGTTTTAAGCTACCACCGAGTATTTGCAGGGTAATTTCATAACTTTGAGAAAAGTTTTTGAAAGCATATATTACTGTGCATTTTATTTTATTCCAAATAAAAGCATGATACATAACGGTTTAGTTTCAAGCTAATGAACTTTAAAAACAATGATAACGATGATCGCAATAATCATAATAATAATAAAAAAATTAAATTTTAAATGTTGCTATTTATGTGATTATCATACTCATAGCACTTTACATTATTATTTTTTACCCTGGTCACGTAATGCACACTGAAAGTGCACTTTTCCACTCCATAGAGAGTATTCCAGCCAGTCGCATGTTCTAAGGCACACATAGTGTTAAGGGACCACATTCCCACCAAGAATGCCTGACAAAATGCGTACACAGATATAGTAAGTAGTCTGCGCTATCAATACTATTTTTTTCCTTGGCAAAGAGTCACAAAATCACACTATTTCGTCATGAAATTCCATTTAAATATATTATGCCAATAGAGGCCAATCAAGCGAATGTAAAGAACTTTCTCATGGTATTTAAACGAACAAAAGCTCACTTGAAAAGTTCCTCTGAAGAAACCGGTACAGTACTGAGGCATCTCTTTAAAAAAAATCAATAAGGCTACATTTAATGGACAACATTAGTCCTTCATATATAACATGAGGTCATGACATTGAACTACTTGTGTATTCTTATAACACGAGGTCATGACATTGAACTACTTGTGTTGCCTTCCTTCCAGGCTGATTTATTTTACCATGTATACATTGTAATTTGATATTTAATAGTATTTTGTTTTGTAAAACAGCTTCCTTCAAAGTACATGAAGTCTATGAAAATATTATATCAAACAGATATTAATTGTTATGGCTAAGACATGAATAATTTGAACAAAATTCAATTTTAATTTGGTATTTATTCAAATAATACAAGCATACATTAATTTACATTTATTTATTTTCTTTATTTCTTTAATTAAAATGTTTTAATACTAGGCTGGTACTATACAAATAATACAAACATATATATATTTCATTTACAAATTCTGCCAAATTTGCAAATTTGCTAGGAAGAATTACATCTCATTTTAAGCTACATGTATGCATGCATTCGTGCCTCTATACACAAGTAGGTTGGGTTCAACGCTGTATTAGGTTATATATTTTTCTTTAAAATGTCTTCATGGTTGGTTGGTTGATCATTATTCGACAAGCTCTGTATCACACCCAATTATGGTGTGTATGTGCAGGCATGTCATTGTTAGAAGTATTGAATATTGAATTGTGTTGCTTTTGAAGATATGTTTTATTCCAAGCCTGCAAATGGCCTACCATAATCATAAGTTCAACTTACAATTTAAGTTCAACTTAGTGAACTCTTTGTGTTTCTAAGTTGAACTTAACTCTAAGTTGGACTTAAAAATTATGGAAAGCCCTCAGTTTCTGTGAAACATTTTTGTATATTTTCTTTTAAAAGGCATAACATGTTGATTAAAAACATTATTATTTTCTATCATCAAGGGGATTTCATGTTTTTGATGTGAAATTAATGAAAAGTCTAAAATATTTGCATTTTTGCTTTTGAATATATTTTATTCCAAGGCTACAAATGGCTTTCCATAATAGTTAAGTCCAACTAATAGAGTTAAGTTCAAATTAGGGTCTTTGTGAAACACCCCCTGGTCTTTATGAGCAGGTGGCTTTGTAGGCAGGTTAATTTACACTTATTTCTAGGGATATATGTAATCTATACTGATTTGCATTGTATTTGATTGTATTAAAAATTGTACATTGTGTTCTTTTTTAATTGTAGATCAGTTGTAGATCCTTGGTAGATTCTTAACTGAAAGGGCCACACTGTTGAAATAAAACATTAATAAATGAATAAATAAATAATCCATCCCCCCCCCCCCCCCCCCCTCCAAAAAAGAAAATTCCAGTACATGCATTATGGCATGTAGACTATTCACAGATATGTTCCAAAAAGAGAGAAATTTTAATACATGAATTATGGAATGTAGACTTAGTTAGATCTTCACAGATAATATGTGCAATATGGTGTGCAGACTGTCGTACCAGGGCAGTGTTGTAGCATCCATGCAAATGAATCCCATCGATGTAATATTAACCGCACAGCTTTACGCACACATTGACGTCACAGCCCTACTACTACTACAAACCCCCCCCCCCCCCCAACGCCGTACTATGGCTAATGTCGTGATCTATTTGCAGTTGTGCAGTGAAGAATACGCGGAACGTCTCCTTGCTCGAGTGACCAAGCGCGCTGATTGGCTGACCCCACTGACCTCTGGCTGACCCATTGAATTAAGGGCTACCACGCCGCTCGGTACTCGCTGTACACCCGACGCTAATTCGGCCAACTACCGTTGTAGATTTGGACGCTACGCAGAAATATTTGCACTGAGTGCGACCCCCCGCTGAGATTAGCGTTGTAGAATGCTTCCGTCGCGTTTGCGAAAAACAGACTATTACTACATCTAGGGCTACTAGTGCATAGCTGCAAATGTGAACCCCCCCCCCCCCCCCCCAACATCAAAGATATACTTGCCCCATTACATTGGGCAAGTGATAGTGCCAAGCCCTGAAATATGTGAATTGATTACATAACACATTCAGAAGGGGGCTAAGCCAATGTTCAAAATGAGTACAATCCCACTGGCCCGGGGCCACTTATTAGGGCAACTAAATATGACAGAATTGTTATTGTTTTTCTTTTTTTGAGGCCAGTAGAATTTTTAAAATCTTATTCTTCCTTGCCTGACTGGGCCATGATGAAAAAAGTGGCCAATTTCTAGCATTGGCTATAAAGCTTAACACCCCCCCCCCCCCCCTCCTATCCCCAAGTGTCCTGTGAATTGTATATCTGGTTTATTTTCATGGTAGTTGTTCTCCTGTTGTTTATATCATTTTCATTTTAATTATCATTTAATGTATGAATTGTGCGGATAATGATAATTATCATTAAATTCATACAAGCTTTGTTATTTTGTAGTCTGGATTTTGTGGCACAATCATCATCAAAATATGTCATTCAAATTTGTGTGCATCATAATGGTGGGAAAATGATTAGTAAAATGTTTGAGTTTTCCCAAAAAACACTTAAAAAGTATTAATGTGGATTATTGTTCATTCTGTAAATGAAAGGTTTCAATTATGATCTGTATGCAATTGATAGTAAATGAACAAAATGAACAAATGAGCAATCAAAACATACATGAATATCGTTATTATTATCATTTTGCATGCACATGTATTCAAACAACGACTGAAAAGGTCAACAAATGGTGAACTCTTTGTAAGCACATAAAACGTCATTTATGAAAACATCTGCCCAGGTTTAATTGTGAGTTTTCAAAAAAACAATTGAAAACGTGGATTGTTGTTGATTGATAGTAATTGAACCTGTAAAAGTAAAGTTTCAATTATAATGTATAAAACTGAGAGTTACATACTGATTACTATCATTATGCATGTATGCTGTATTCGAACAAAGACGGAAAGGTCAACAAATGGTGAACTATTTGTACGTACGCAGATGTATGACGTCATGACGACCATTTTTTTGATGGATTCGTGAACATCTGGGGTCTAATTCGAATTGCCTCAGTGCCTTGGAACTAGACTGAGAACAAATTTGTCTTTCTTTCATTTGGGAGGGGGGGGGGGGGGTTAAGGGCAGTGGCGTACAGTAGCTACATGGGGGTAGGACATTGGGGGCTTATGCCCTTCCCCCACATGATTTGACAAAAACAATAAGGAATAGAAGGGCAATTTTTTTCCTTAGAAAAAATTAAGAAATACATACGAGTTTGTCCCCAATCAGTCATACCATATTACACTACGGGGGGGGGGGGGGGGGGTAGAAAGTAGGGTAAAATCGCTTACACAGCTGAAGGGGGAGGGGCGGCTAGGTAGGTTGGTAATGATGGGTCCCATTGTTTTTGCTATAGGGGCCGTCTACAAAGTATGTACTCACAAGAGGGTGGGAGGGGGGTTTCACGCTGATGCGTACGCTCCATTCAACCACATGCAAAAAAAGTGCGTACAGGGGGGGATGGGGGTCAATTTCGGACAATAATTTGCGTACATACTTTGTAGATGGCCCCATACTGTATTTGTTAACAACAGTAGCCCATTTCATAATACACTTGCAATTGTTGTAAGTGTCCAATCATTGTAACTAGTTGGTCAACAGCCAATCAGCATGGAGCATCACAGCTGTTGCCTTAGTAGTTACAATAATTGGATACTTACAACATTGCAACAGTTTTATGAAATGGGGGTCTAGTTCAAATAGCTGCAGTGCCTGGGAATGAGATGGAGAAAGAGAACAAATTTGTCTTTCTCTCATTTAGGGGGGGGGGGGGGAAGATGGGATAGAAGGAGTGCTAGGTATTGGGGTAATTATGTGTTCCATTTTTCATTTCCTTTTTTTTTTTACATCTGGGGACTTATTCATACATTGTATAGGCTCATTGGCTGGGAAGGAGACTTAATTATTTTAACTTACCGAAAGTACTTCATCAAATCTGCAATGTTTTAGTTAGCTTCCCCATGTTTGAATTTGTTTTATATTTCATTAAAACACTAGCCATGCTGATGGAGAAAGCTTTCTGTCATTTTGGCGCACATGTGTATGGACTCTCTCTACCACCATTAATTGTGACCGCCTCTCTAGATTTCCACCTGCATACAATGCATACTGTGCAAGCTTCTATGTATACATGAATGTTATCTTTTTTCCCCCTCCTCATCTATCTCACTCTTTCAGCCCTTTTTTGTTGTTGTTGTTGCACATTCCCCTTTTACAAGGCACTATCACGTGTCACCTTGTATTGCACTCATGTGATGTCTACCGTTTATGCGTGATGTCTACCGTTTATGCGTTGTGTTGTCTGGGCATAATTGTCCTGCATCAGAGTGTCTGGGCATAATTATCTCTCTCGAAGCTTGCACTACTCTCTTCCCCCCCCCCCCCCCTCCTCCCCCCCCCCCCACCCCCCAATCCAACACACACACACACACACACATACATTGCATCACTTCATGTTTGTTTACATTTAATCATTGCAACCAAGAGAAGTCCTTCCCATCATTCTGACATCCCAAGTCAATTATCAAATGCCAATTCTGTATCACATCCAAGCAAAAAGTTACATAATTGTCTCTCGAATCTTGCAATCTCTTGAGGTGCCTGACGTTTTGAACAGGTTGACTGTCCGTCGTCAGGAGTTTGTGTGCATTGTATGTTATTGCTCACATCCCATGCTGTGTGGAGTCTAACTGTCTCACCGTGTCCCGGCTCTGGACATAATTAGTCTTATGATACTTACCTCCTCCCGAGATCCACCCCCCCCCCCCCCCTCCCCTACACCCACTCACACACCCACATGAGCCCATCGTGTCATTGGTATATGTTTGTGTTGGTGAACATCAATCCAATCGAACCAAGAAAATGTTCTTCCCATGTGCTGAGAATGGTGATTGTCAGGGCACGATAGACTGGTGATGCATGCCCTCTCATACCCCCTCCCCCTCCCCCTCCCCCTCCCCCTCCCGCAGCCAAACATACTCATCTTCATCATTGGGTTTAGTTTACATCGAACCCCTAAGAGACGTACACGTCACATCTCGCTTACGTTTGAACAAATATCTTTAAAATGCAATCATGCTTTCATATTGTTCTCCCTCCCCAAGTTCCCCTACCATGTTGTTTATCTACACCATTCAACCAATCAAGCCAAGAGATTTGGATGTGATGATTGTGTCGCACGCCCCCTCTTGTATTCCCCCTCTCCCAGCCAAACACACCCATCTTCGTCCTGGTTTACGATCAACCCCCAGGAGACGTACACGTCACATCGCGCTTACGTCAGAAGTCATCTTTATACTCTGAGTTGACATTCTCGTCTCGTCTCCTCCGTGTCCTCAGAATGTTCTCCGTCTCCTCTCCCGACCATTTATTTTAATTTCTCGGTATCTTGGCTTGTCCTCTGTAATGCCAGAAAAATTAAATTTGATCCTTCTCAGAGGAATTTGGATAATGGATTAGGATTTAGTGCAAATGTATTTTGGGCACTGTGAGAGTTTAATATTTATACATTACTATCATTATTGACTATACATTGACTTATGACTTTGTCATCATTATCATCATCATCATCATCATCGTCGTCATCCCTATTAACAACAAAAATGTCATCATTCCTATTAACAACAACAACATCTTTATTATCATCAGCATCAAATAATCTTCTTCATCATCATCATCATCAGAACATCTTCTTCACCAAATGGTCGTAATTGTCTTTGTCATTGTCATCTTCATCACCATCTCCATCTCCATGAACAACAGCATCGTTATTATTATCATCATCAATATAGAAAATCTACAATAAAACACATATATCCTATCGAGCCCCAGTCCCGAGACTGGTTAATGATTCGGAGGACATTCCTGTCGGAGCTGTCCGAGCACGTCTCGGATGGATGATGACGTCAAATCGTCTGATCATCTAGCACCGCTTTCCTTGAACTCGCATTACCCCACGCTCGTCTGCTCCCATTTGTATACATGACATGATGCGTTCTCTCTCATCTTATCTCTCCCCCTTTTTTTCTCTCCCTATCGGAGATAAATGAATAATTTCCCCAAGCATTTAATACTAGCATATCAAATACTTACTCTAATTTTCTCCTCCTCTCTCCCTTACTGTCTCTCATCGTCTCTCCATCATTTTTGTCTGATGTTGTATATTTTGACGTCATTGGGCATTTTGACGTCATATAAACAGACTTGTGGTATCTTTAAAAGTTAAAGCCAAGTTCGCCAATATTTATAAATCCCAATAACTCCTCTCTCTCTCACCCCCTCTCCTCCATTCTTTATCACTCAACGCCAAGTTAACCAATATTTCTGAATCCCAACAGCTCTCTTTTACTTCTCACTCCATCTCCTCCTCTCTTTATCTTTTCAGCATCTTTTGACGTCACATACAAGTATCTGGCAGCCTATAATCCCCTTTAGCCATGTACGCTTCATTTTGTTCGATATAGGATATATTTCCAGCTAATATACCTTTACCAAATTCATGTAAATTAATAGTTCTTTGAAACTTTATGATTGTTTCTTTATAGTTTTCTGTATCTTGTTTAAAGTACTAAACCCTCAACCCCCCCCCCCCCCCCTCCCCCAATTTTAATCTTTTTGGACCGATGTTAATAGATCCCTTTAACCCACTTGATGGTGTCCCCATGCATGCTTCCAAGGATTTGTCCTCCAGAATTCCTCTCATGTCTTCCTAGCATTGGTATGACGTCACAACCGAGCCACGAGGCACAAACCCAGAGGCCGAGCCACCCGTGTAATGGCTCTTCCAGCCATCGCCGTTTAACATTTTAATATCTTTGTTGACATTGCACATGACATTCCCTCTTCTCCCTTTACTCTTCACTCTGTTTTAACCAATACCCTACCAGAATGTAGTCACAATGCATGTATTGACTATGAAAGAATTGCATCCTTTTTAGTAGGCTTTGGGTTAAGATACACATATTCCAACCCCCTTTATTTTGTGACGTCACCATTGAAGTTATACCAGGGGGGTGTTTCACAAAGATCCTAAGTTGAACTTGACTCTAAAGTTGGACTTAGAAATTATGGAAAGCTGTTTAATAGTTTCTTTGAAAAATTATTGAAAAGGTTTTGTTAAAAAGCCATAAAATGTTGATACAAATCCTAATAATATTTGCTATTATCAAGGAGATTTCATGTTTTAGATGTAAAATTTATTTAAATCTAAAATACTTGCATTCTTGCACTTTAATATATGTTTTATTCCAAGGCTACAAATGGCTTCCCATAATAGTTAGGTCAAACTTAGAGTTAAGTTCAACTTTGAATCTTTGTGAAATGGATGATGTCTTACTAGACTCTACAATATCTTTATTGACATCTCCAATTATATGAAGTATCTTTTCTTCTACCTCCTCTGCACATGACATTTGGGTTTTACTTTCTTCAAAAGCTATTCTCTTCACATATTGACGTCACAAATTACCAGTTGAATGTATGATGTCTATAACCCTTCTATCATCATACATGTATACCGTTGACATTGCCAATTACTTGAATATTCTCTTTTCTGCTCTTCGTGTTTTCGTATATATAGGCAATCTCTCTTTACATTAGGACGTCACATATAACCACGTAAATGTAAATAGTGTCCAACTCAACTCTCTATCATATTTTGTTCACATTGTTAATAATGGCAAACCCTTAGCCTTCTCTACATTATATGCTACGATCTGAGATCTTGCCATTTCATCCTTCATATCTCTTTGGAATATTGTATTGCTTATGACATCACAACATTACTAGCCTTAATGTCAAACCCATTATCATATCATTGTTGACATTGTACGTGTACAAGCTACAAGGCATACCATGCCCTTTCACTGTGTGTAGTATGCTAATGGCAATTGTTATGGCTATTTTGCCTGAAGTATTCTTGAAGATTTTATTTGTAATCACAAATTATTCTCTTCATGATATATATGCCATCGTCATATCTTTGTTGACATTGGCCTAGCGGACAAAACAACAGTGCTTTGTGCGATGCAATTTAGCATAATAGCCTATGATGTCATAACTCTATCCTTTGTGTATGCTATTAAAAAAGCTATTAATTTTGCCTCAATTTTTCTGGAAGATTTTGTTTGTCATCACAAATTATTCTCTTCATAATATACATATTCCATCGTCATATCTTTGTTGACATTGGCCTTATGGTAAGTTGGCTAATATTCATAGCGGATACAACAACATAATAGCCTATGATGTCATAACCCTTTCCCTTGTGTATTAGTGCTAACGGCTTTTAATTTTGCCTCAATTTTTCTGGAAGATTTTATTTTGTCATCACAAATATATATTATTCCATCGTCATATCTTTGTTGACATTGGCCTAATGCCTGGTACATGTAGGGTGGCCTAGCGGACAAAACAACAGTGCTTTGTGCAATGCAATAGCATCAGTAATAATAGCTAGCCTATGATGTCATAACTCTATCCCTTGTGTATGCTAACAGCTCTTAATTTTGCCTCAATTTTTCTGGAATATTGTATTTGTCACAAATAATTCTCTACCTAATACGCGTAATATTTTTGTTGACATTGGCCTAATGGTAGAGTTGGCTAATATTAATAGCGGATAAAACAATAATCCTTTATAAATATGTGACAACATTATTAGATCTTATGATGTCATCACTATTTCCCTTTGATATGTATGCTAACTTCAAATTTGCCTGAGCAAGTATTGTGGTATAGTGTATTTGTCATCTCAAATTTGTTCTTCTTTTCAGAATGGCCTAATGGCAGAGTTGCTTAATAGTGCATAAGACAACTATCCTCTGTACGATGCAACAGCCTTTTAAATGCCTACGTGTAGGTGATGTCATAACCATCATTATGCGTACAACGTAGCTTTCCACTTAATACCAGGTCCGCCACCCACAATAAACATCAACTACTATCCCTAAACGCTAAACAGGCGCCCACTCACTCCTTGCTCGTGGTCGGCAAAAACAGAGGAAAGTCATATTTTGATGGCCGATCAGGCAACTTTATTTTCCAAACTGAGACTGACAGAAAAAGAATATACATACATATATCTTTTATTTGTGTATATTTTAATATTGTATTTTGATATGTTTAAAAAGACTTAATTTGTATCCATGTAATCACAGTTTTTAGCTCATCTGGCCCGAAGGGCCCGATGAGCTTATTATCATAATTTATTAATATTCTTTAACATGAACGTATTAAAAGATAATGAGAAATTCTGAATTTAGTACTGGCACCCTTAATAATAACCTCAGCAAATGTGCTAAGCTGGATGGCATCATATATGTGACTGGCTATAGCAAAACCCTGTAATTAATTTTTTGAAGAAATTGGCATTTTAAGTTCACACAATGTGTGTAAAAGACCTATGATTGTAAAATTGTCAAAACAATCATACATTCGCCAATTATTGACCAATTAGTTAGAACAAAGCATCAAATGAAAGATTGTGATGAGGCCTTTCTAATGGTATCAAAATCTACATTTTGATTTTTACCGACAAGTGCTGAGTTTTGCCATAGCCAGACACATATGCTCTGGCGTCGTTCCTCCCTTGCAATGGAAGGTGACATTGGGAGGGGGGGGTAGTTAGCTTCTTGAGAGCCGAATCGGTTCCAGACGAGACCGCAACGCTACGCTACGTAATGATGATGACTGTGTCGTCATTGCCGGCATTTGTGAGGAGATTAGGAACGCACGGTCTATTTTGGGGGTGAGAGGCAATCATGGAAATGATGCGCCGTGTGAGTCTCGGGGGGGGACGCATCGGTTTCTATTTTTGAAAGCCGGGCATTTTATTAAAGAAAGTATCATTTTAGCTCTGGCTATTTAATTTTAACAAAGTATTCTATTTGTGCCTCTATTTGAGGAACCCTAGAGTCTGCACTCTATTTTTGCAAGCACTTTTTAAAATTGAGATAATATGAAGTACAATGTACTTGACATTTTTTTTATTGCAATCCTGAAAGAAAATAGTAGGATTTTTATTTGAGTGGGGTTTTTTACTTCATTTTATTTTGAACCTTCATGCTCTCTGAGTATGCAACTGCTCGGACTGAGTTTAGAATTAGGGATTTCTTGATTAGATAAGTGATATGTAGATCCTCATATGAAAGGTTCTTTAACCTTCAAAAGGCATTTAAGATCTTAAAAGGGAAATTTAAAATGTGAACATTAAAAGGATCTTGTAACTTTATTGACAAACTTTGCAAAAAGTGATGTGTGGTTAATAAAATGTGTATTGGTGTGATCTCATATGTCCAGAAAGTAATGTGTGAACATTTCAAGTTAATTGGATGTTATTTGGCCGAGAAATGAGCGAAAATGCAAAGTGATATTCACTTACTTATTGCACTTACTTTGTACACGGCTGAAAAGGTCCCGTAGATAATTTCATATCCGAACACTCGTAAATATCTTTTGAACGAAATGGAAATTTGAAAAACCAAAACCTGTCTCGTGCTTTTAATATTTTTATACGAATAAAACAAGGTATGAGAGAACCGCTAGAATTCAAATTGGATTTTGAGGATTAGGACAATGTTACTAAGTCCCTTTAAAGGAGTACGGTGGGGTGGGTATCATATGTAGGGGGATATATTTAGAACTTTGATTAATTAGAGCAGCAAATCTAATAAGGCTTCAATACACCGTGAAATTAGGTTTTCTTTTATTAGCTTGAGAGATTGGTCGTAAATGAAATACTGAGAATTCTGGATTAATTTTGTGAAATCTGCTTGTTATGCCCAAATTTAGTTGTAAATGACTTCAATTTTGTCTTTAATTTAGAAATTGGGTGCATTTTTGCATGTGTGTGTGTGTGTGTATGTTATGTATTGCTTTGTCTTTTTGATATATATGTATATTGTGTGTTATTTCAAATCACCCTGAGCTCCTGTGTAATGTTTTCACTGACTGAACAATTTGAATGAAAGACCCCCTTTTTTTTTTTTAGGGGATCCATTGTATTAAATATTAATAATGCCTACCTGTATATACATGGTAGAATTCTCTTGGTAAAACTGAAGGTTGAAAATATGAATTCACACATACAATTGTACATATATATATATACAGTACATGTGCATTCTTGTATTCGGGAGAGGGGAGTTATAGTGTGATCTTAGGCGTCTGCTAGTGAGAAGAACAAAAAAAATATGTGAAATATGCAAATTGCCTTATGGATTTCTGCACCAAGAGTTCTGCTCTTTTATTTATTTTTTATTTTTTGTAAAGGGGATGAGTACCGCCTAGGGAACTGTAAAAATGTGCCTCTGATATTTCATGATTATTTTTTTCTTTTTCTTTTTTTTTGGCAAAAAGAGAGGGTTTTGAAAACCAGGGTTAAAAAGCTGAGCGAATTTGAGATGCACATAAGTAGCCGCTGACTGCCAGAGTTGAGAAATATAATTATGCAGATTCATGATTCATAAAGATTTTTTGGCAATATTCCTTCTTTTTTTTTTTGTTGGGAGGTTGGCAGGAACAAAAATGTGTGATGGTGGTGATATAGAGCAGTTCAAGTCTAGGTCATATTATTTATCTCCCCCCCCCCCCCCCCCACTTGCCCTTGGGGGTTTCCCCCCTCTTTATTGGTCGGTTGGGTGGTATTTGTTATCTTTTGTTTTCATGGGGGGTAGGGAGGGGGGGGGGTGTGAAATAGTCATCTGTTCATAATGGCAATATACAGCAATTTACATTTCATATGTTCATATTTTATTTTCATACGTGCAAAGTTATTACAATTATTGTACAAAATCGATGTGTATATTATACGTAAGAATAAAAGCAGCTCACGTTACATCGTAGAACCTGTTCCCCCATGGTTACAAGGGAACCCCCCTTTTTTTTTAGTCACATACAGTTTGTGTTCAGACCTATGGGGATAGGGGAAGATGGGTACAAAATAAAAATATTTTGGGATGCTAATATAGTATACCACAGTGATCTAGTTTAGGACGTAGATCGTAGACCCCCCCCCCCCCCCCCCCTCCCCCAATACACACACCACCAAAGCTTCAAGGAAAATAACAGTTTCATTCACATACAGTTTGTGATCACAGACGGGGGAGGGGGATGCTAAACAATGCTAGAAAGTAAAGGCCCAGTCCCATACTGACGATTTTCACGGCGAATCGCAACGATTTGACGTTCGTCGAGAAAATCGCTTAAGGTTGTGTTGCATCGTATTACATCGTATCGGTTCTTCCCCAAAACCATGGGCGTAGATCTGTCATTGATACCCATTCAACTGGGGGGATGATCTATTCATTCATCCCCCCTGATGAATAGGTATTACATAAGTTGCTACGCCCATGCCCAAAACCGTGGCTAAATCGAGTCGATGCGTTTTAGTAGATCGTTGCGAGTCGTTGCGAGTCGTTGCGAGTCGCCGTTGCGAGTCGCCGCCGTGAAAATCGTCAGTATGGGACTGGGCCTTTACTTGTTTGCCTTGTGGCCCAGTCGGGTATGTAAAAAACAAGATTGTTCAAATTCTTGTGGCCCAAACCTGAACTTAGCGGCCCCAAACAAAGAAAAACATATCAAATGATCAATTTAGGTTGCCCATTGGGCCAATGGAATTTATTTAGGATCAGTAACATTTGGTGGCCCAAAGCTAATTTCAAGTGTCCCCGGGCCAGCGGGGCCTGTGCTAATTGTGAGCACTGGCTAATATTGTATATCGCAGTTGTCTAAGTCTACCGTGGGTCATATTTCCCAGTACTACCCCGTTCTTCTATCCTAGTATAGCCCCTAAGGGAAGAACCTCTTCATTAGTCAGATGCAAAGCGTTTTAGCGCAGCCACTTTGGCACCCTCCGCACTCCAATTAGCACCCCCAAGTTTCATCAGCTGAAAAATGATGCGTGCAATATAATACAGTATGAGTATGAGTCTCCCATTGTTTCTTCATGATGCACAGATGTAATGTAATAGGACTACCGGATTCACTCCTTGAATCTCCTTGTTGTTCTCTTTCTCTCTCTCTCTATTAATTTTCCCTGTTTTTTCTTTTGTAATTCCCCCATTGACTGTTTCTGTCACCTGTTTCCTTTCTTACTCCTAATTACTCTGCCTATTTCTCTTCTTTTGTTTTTTACTCTCTCCCCTTCCTCATGGTTCTGTCATCTTTCCCTCTCCCTCTTGCTCTCATGTTCTCTTTACCACCTCCCCCCCCCCTTCCCTTTGTTAATATGTTTATACCGTCTCCCCCCCCCCCCCCTCTCACTCCCTCCCCTCTCTTTTTCTCTAACCATTTCCCCCCTTATTTCCTTGTCTCCAGCCCCTCCCCATTATTTGTCTTTATTTTCTTTCCATCTCTCTCCCCCCTATCTTTCCCATTTACTCTTCCTTTATTTCATGTGTATACTCTCTCCACCCTCCTTTGTTTCTGTCGTCTCTCCCTCCCCCTCTTTCTTTTCCCCCTTTACTCTTCCTCTCTATTTTTGTGTACTCTCTCCACCTCCAATCGTTTCTGCCTCCCCCTCTCCCTCTCGTTGTTTATCTTTCCCAATTACTCTCCCTAATTCTTTTGTGTACCCTCCCCCCCTCCACATTGTTCTTGCCCGCTCCTCTCTCCCCCTCTCCCCCTCTTCGTCCCTTGTACTCTTCCCTCCCTCTTAATCCATCTTTCCCATGATGTCTCCGTCTTGCTTATAATTCACAATGATGGGATCACATCAGGAATGTATAATATATTAATGTTTTTTAATTATTATTTTCAACATGTGTATAAATGTATTGTTCTGGCAGGAATCAATATATTCTCTTTATTTAATTGGAATACCATCATATTGATTAAATCATTATGTTACAATTATTTCATAGTACAGACTCTAGACTGCTGTTCCCCTCGTGCATGAAGTATAAATGATAAATACTTTTAAAAATTAATAAAAAAAGACTACTTCAATTCAATTCAACAGAAATTCAATTGAAAATAAAATCCATATATATGTCTGTGCCCCTGAACTACATTATGATCTTCCCAGGGACCCGGCCTCTGAGCGAATATTAATATCAATTGATTGACAACTAAGCACACACGGTCATACGCACTGAAATATGATTGAATGCTAACTGATATGCATGTTATACGTACGAGGTATCAACTGAACTCCTACATGTACTGGTGTAGGCCTTTGTGTGCTAAACAAAGAACTGTACATCATATTTAGTCAGAAATATAACACATGTTTTGCAACTGAAGGTGGGAAATGGACTTAGTAGACAAGACATTTGTATCATATTTAGATAACACATGTGTACAACACTAAAATAACATGAGGAATTGAAAAATAGACAATAAATTTACATCATATTTAGAATTAGACAGAAAAATGTGTACAACTGAATGTGTGTACATGTACTAGAAAAATGAAAAGGGTTTTATTTTATTATTAAACATGTGTACAATGCTTTATAATAAATAACGACAATAGATAAATTAACACACACATACACAAATATATATAATATAATAAAATATAAAATAATATTGTAGAAAGAGAGAAAGAAGGAAAGAAAGAAAAAAAAATGGAAGTGAGTGAGAAATAAAAAGAGAAGAAAATAAAAATCATATATACCTACACACATACATGTGATATAAGAATAAAAGAGAAAGGAAAGAAAAAAAAAAAGACAGAAAGAGAGAAAGAGATGAGATGAGGATGAAAAGACGATGGGAGACTGTGACTGCTGAGTAGCTAGCGTTGACCCCTCGGCGAACCCTGGCTGGGCTTTTATATTTTTGTTTGTCGTCATCTCTCTCTCTCATCCAGGGACGTATTATTATCTCGCCTGCACAGATGGTTCTCACTCGCAGTGCAACGTACATATAACATACATATATAATCAGCTGGCCGCTATGCTAGATGTACACACTATGCAGAATCTGGTTGGATTATGCTTTATAATATATATTTAATGATTCAAAAAGTGTTGTTGTTGTATTTGGTCTCTCTTCTGATGTCTTTCTTTTTTTCAGTACACTGTACATAAACTATACAGATGGTTCTGCACATCCAAATGCAGCAAAAAAAATGCATTAACGTACATTATGTACATGCAGACGATGCTAGACATGTGAAGAGAAAGAAACCGTTATGTGTGCAGATATATGCACTCTGTCACAGAGAAATGGAAACAAATTGCATATTATATTGAACGACCCTGTGTATTTTGTTGTTGTTGTGATTACTTCTTTTTTTTAACTGAGGGGTCATTTTATGAATGTAAGAAATGATTTTTTTGCAAAAAGTACAGCAGTGTTAAATGTGCATGATTTACATGTCTTTTATACAAAATATTTGTACATGCTTATTTGATTCAGCTAGGTCTGTTTGTTACCTACCTAAATCATGACATAATGTCCCTGTGATGTAGATCTATGTATAGATCTACACTGCTTTTATTACTGTTTGATACACCCCGTGTTCACACACAAAAATGTCATCCCTTAATCATGACTAAAGAATCAGCAGCTGACTATAGAATCAGCTGCTGATTAGCTATACGATGAAATTCGTGTGTTTGAACGCTGATTAACGAAACGACGTATCATTAGTCATGACTAACGAAACACGGGTTTTATCGTCGTTTCGTACGAGAGCTGACTATAGAATCACGCTCTGTTCGTGTGTGAACGACGGTCGCTCGCTTTAATCATGATTAGCTATAAGACTCGTAACTAACTGGGCGTGGCTTAACGTGAACGTTCGCGCGAACAGGACAACACACTGCGCAGTAGCAAACTGCGCACTTATACGATGTTCGGTGCACCTGGAAGCCAGCTGTTGTGGAATATTGGCTTTGTGTGTAAGAGTTAGTTTGGTTTTTAGTCATGATTAAGGGATGAAAATGTTTGTGTGTGAACACGCTGTATGTTCCAAAATGGTTTATTACCTACCAGAGTTTTAACTTAACTGTTGAACGCGTGCAATTTTGAGCACTGAAGTCCAATAAATGGCTCTCTATATACAGTATATTTACAGCCTGAAGGGCCTGCCATATTATGCGTGAGTCATTCGTTGTGTAACAACCCCATTGGCTCCCATGCAGGTCAACTGTGACCTGGATAACAAAGCCCACTCTTGGTCAGTCGTTTGGTCATCTACAAGCTCAATGGTTTAATATATAAGCACCGGTCTAGCAATCTGTAGGTCTCCGGTTCAATTCCTGGCAAAGCCCATTTTTCTTTGCTCCTTTCATTTGTGATTCTACCCACGTTATAACGTATCTGTTGAATGAGTGCAATTTTGAGTACAGTACTGGCAGTCCAATAAATGCCCCTCTCTATATTATAAAAGGCCTGAAGGACCTGCCATATTATGCGTGAGTCATTCGTGGTACAACAACCCCGCTGATGGCTCCCAGGTCAACTCTGACCTGGATAATGCGGCCAACTCTCGGTCAGTCGTTCGGTCATCTACATGTCTTTGATCAGTCGGCTTTGTTCCAAGCCGGTCATATCATATTCGGCTTTCTTTTTAATATGCTCGGTCACTTTATCCTATAATATTGTTATCACACCAGTCATACATGTACATGTCTTTGATTTTGTAGCCATTCAGCAGTTAAACGAAATGGCTTTGTTTCAAGCCGGACATATCTGCATCTCTTTTATGCTGTATAGTCACTTCTATGTGTATATTAATTTCACACCAGTCATGCATGTGTTTGCATTTGTTTTAGGTTCAGCCATTTCGTAAGTCCATTTTGTTACACAGTCAAAATTACCGTTGTCGTGATCATCATCATCATCATCATTGTAGTTTTCGTCATCATCATCATCGTCATTGTCATCTGTATCATCATCAAAATCGCATCAATCGCAGTGACAGTCCTATCTGCTTCCAGTGTGGTAGCAAATAAAAAGAAGGAAACAATTATTTGGAAGTCATTATAGCTCCTTGATCAAAGCTGAGAACTAGTCTTTATATTTGGCTTCATTTCATGGACAGTCAGAGTAATGTCATGTGCTTCATCTTTACTTAAAGGGATAGTTGAGTTTTGGTATAGAGGGCGCTACACAAAATATTTTTTGGGTGAGATAATGAAAAACTGAGTGTCAAATTAGAAAGAGCATACAATTTTAATGACAGAATAAACTTTATTTGATCAAAATCTGTTCAGAAATGGCTGAAATATCCATAAACATACACCATTTGTAATAATTGTGGGGCCTCACAATTTTTTTAATTTTATGCTTCCTCTTTTCAAAAATTGACAAAAGAGGTTTTTAAATAGTTGTTGATTATCCCTCTATCTAATCACTATTTCAACAAAACATCACATGCACAATATTTGATTTTAAATGGTTGAAACCTATGAGTTCTTAGAGAGCGCCCTCTCAAAAAATGATAACAGGCTTTTTACTTGGTCATTTGTAATTTTTCATTCCTTTCGGGCATGGCTGTGTTATAACTATTAGTTTGTAATGTAATTGTGCAGGTTTCGGTTACTAAGATTCAGTTTGACCAAAACTCAACTATCCCTTTAAATAGCTAGCCATTTTTCTTAGCAGGCCTAGCTTGTTTCAAGTACAGTAGCTCAACTCATTTGTGTAACTTTCCCAGGGGTGCCATATCATATTTTATGATGATCTCTTCCTTTCATGGTCAGAAATTTGATCTTCTTTGTCTTTTTAGCTGGTCATTTGATCAGCTTGCCTAGCTCGTTTCAAGTAGAGTACGGTACCTCACCATTATTATTCTACTCTTCTTCCCAGGGGCACAAAGTCATAATTTATGATGATTTTGTTGCTTTCAAATCGAACCCAAAAATATGTTGTTTACCTCAACTTCATATTTGGCTTCATTTCATAGTCAGTAATGTGATCTGTTCTGTCTGTACAGTTTAGACTTTAACTGGTAATTTGATCAATGGGTTATAACTTATATAGATGTACATTGTAGCTTGTTTCAAGTACAGTATCTCAACTCATACTTGTAACTTTCCCAAGGGCACAAAGTCATAGTTTATGATAATTTTGTGGCCATTAAATTGAACCCAATAGATTCTATGTCAACTTTATATTTAGCTTCATTTCATAGTCAGTAATGTGATCAGCTTTGTCTCTAACTGGTCATTTGAGCTTATTTCAAGTACAGTACCTCAATCCATTTTTTAAAAAGTTTTTCCCAGGGGTACAAAGCCATATTTTATGATAATTGTGTTGTCACCGAATTGAACCCAACAGATTCTAGTACTTCAACTTATGACCTGTATCGCATGGCTGGTTGGTCATTTAATGAGGTGGCTTTGTTTCAACTGCCCTGTCATTTTACACCACTGATACCTTCCAAGGCATGCAGACCCATTAAAGTCCAGCTCAACTTTTGAACCCTGTTCTATATACATGTATGTATGGCTCTTTCTAGATTTGGTAGATCCTTTATGAAGTTTAATAGCTTTCTTTTTGAAAAGTTCAGAATCTAAGACTATTAATTTCATTTTTGTTTCTTTATCTCATCGTTCATTTGATGAGGTGTCTTAGTTTCAACTGCCCTGTCATTTTACACAATACTTCCCAGGCTACTAATCAAGGCATGCAGACACATTAAAGGTGCACCTGTAAAGTGTCAGATATTGCCCAAAATGACATTTGAGACTTCAATCCTGTACCAAAATCATTGCTTGATATGTCTGAATGATGTGTGAAAGTTTCATTGAAAAAGAACACTGCTTTCCTGGTTTAAAAAAATGAAAATATGCGTCAGCTTTTACAATGAATTACTGTACGTCGTTTATGAGGTTAATGACCATTCATTAACGCTCTTGAGCTGAATGATAGATATCGTCATACTAAAGGGGCATTTGAAAAAAATCTAACCCTATTTTATTCTTTTACCATAAGCTAAACAACACGGTAGAAGAGAAACGAGGAAGCTCCAAGTAATTTTCGTGGAGTTAAATATAGACACTTTATAGCTCAACTTTTGACCTTTATTCTACATGTATGGCTCTTTCTTGGTTTGGATGATCATTTATGAAGTTCCATAGCCTTCTTTTTAAAAAAGTTCAGAATCTAAGATTATTAATTTTCTTTTTTGTTTCTTTATCTCATTGGTCATTTGATGGGGTGACCTTGTTTCAAGTGCCCGTTCATGACAGTACCATCCCCCTTGACTTCTAGCTCAACTTCAGGGGCTTTTTGATCTGTCCAATTTTCATAGAGCCAAACATTTTTTGTTTTCTTCAAACAAACACCCTGGCACTTTTCACCCTCCTACATCACTCACATGATATATATTATTTCATATTTGTTATCGTAATGAAACATGAACCATCTTTAGACTTTTTAATGATAAACATGACTGACACCTCAGTTCAACCTGTAATATGCCCTTTATTATGTAAGTGATGTACATTGTAGATGGTTCTCTGGAAATTTTTTTCTTCTTTTCTGGGATTACCTAGAACATTTATAAATACCAGTATCTTTTGTTGCTTACTTGGACATGAGTTTAGCTGTCTTTACACATAAATGATATTCATAAAGGGGTGGGTTAGTGTTAATATGGATTTATAATTACCATTTAGAATTTTATTTTTATAATGATAAACGTTTATAAATAATTACCAGTTTATTTTCTTTTCAAGATAGACGAAAATTATGAATTTAAGCTGTCTTTACACATAAATGTGCATATTCTTAGATGGATAAAATAATGATAACGGTTAGTGTTACCAATCCTATAGCGGCGATATGTTAGAGATTATTGATATGGAGTGTGAAGATATTGGTTACTGTCCAGGCATTGGTCGATTTTGTTTGTTTTTCGAGCGGAGACTGGAAATATGAATACAAGCCGTCTTCGGTTCATAACGTGTGGACCAAGTATTTGGGATCATGGAGTATTCGAATATGATGAACTTCTCGGTGTGATCTTACTGTGTGCAGCTAGCGCATATATTAAATATGGATTTATGAATATCGGATTGGGCCGAGGAGATATTGGTTTACACGTGGTATGCTATTTGAACTGGGGCAGTGCATAGTATGCCTGGAAGGTCCGTCCAGAGATGTCGAGTGAAGATTCATGGGATGAGATGAAGAAAAGAGAGGAAAGAGAAAGAATGGAAATACAGGGTGGCCCCAAACAAAACGGAATGGGGGACTTCCCAAAATATAGTAACAATATAATTATGTCCATCGTTGTTCGCTGCTATGACGGGCAATAAGTGCAATTTAACAGGCACTGACTTGGTAAAAATTGACAAAAATGGGAACTCGACATGATGCCACTCACAGCGCCCTAAAACAAAAACTACACAACTAAAATGACTGTTCTTGGTATCTTTTTTCATTGGAAAAGACCCTATCCGATGGACATAATCATTTTGTTACTATATTTTGGGAAGTTCCCTGTTTCGTTTTTGTTGGGCCACCCTGTATAGAAGGATAGAGAGAGAAAGGGAGCATGCTCCTACATGAATGAAGATGAAACAACTTTTGTTTCTTAAAGATAGTAAACAGACTCTAACAATTGCTTTAAATTTGGTTCAAGGAATCTGTGTCAAAAAACTCTCTGTGATCTTCATGCGAGTATATAATCTCCTTACCTATGTTTCTTGCATTTCTGAAGATGATAATTTTGTTAAGGGTAAATAAACCAACTAAATCAACTAGTGCCCCTCACAAGTTCATGGAATCTGTGCCAATTACTCATGTGATCGTCACGTGAGTGTATTGTTGTGTTTGGAGATGGGCAACGTGCATTCTTTCACATCCTCTTGGCCCCTCGCCAGGTTGTTGCGTTTAGTTTGTTGTTTATTATTTGGGTCATACGCACTCCTGTTGTCGCTTTGAGTGGCAGCGATCTGATCCATTAGGTTATGAGGTGCTTCGATGGATACAATTCAACATGTATACAACTATAACACATTTTTTTTGTTAAATCATTTTGAAATGTTTGCAACATACTTACACGCAATTCAAATCAAATGAATTAGATAGAATAGGGGGTTTCATGATATACTCCAAATATGTTGCCCTTTTGTTATTAATGAAAGGTTGCAATTACAACCAGATATCTTTGTTAGCAGAGTATTATATCAACACAATCATTAGATATAGAGTATCATGCAACTGGTTAACATGTACATGTCCAGCGGGTTACTAGGATTGTGAGTAAGAAATATAATAATGATAACAATAATATTGAATATTTATGTTGCGCAATATCCACCTAATAAAGTGCTCAAAGCGCATGGGAAAAGATAGTATATGATTAAACAAACAATTAAAACAAACAAGAAGGGGACGGTAAGATGAAGGGAAGGAAGAAGGTCTAATTAAATGCTGTTTGAAACAAATGATATTTCAACCTGTCCTTAAATATCAATAACACTAGTTCATGAATGCCTAATAAAACTGAAGATTCTGATTGGATCGTAAGCTAGGCTCCCTACTGACTCTCCAAATAAAAAAACAGGAACAATTATGAAAAGAATGTCGGGATTATGTTGATTTTTGACCTTTTTTTTATAGTGTGACAATGTTGACTTTGCCCTTGTCCTTGATACTGTTGAATATATTTTTAAAAATTAATAGATATCATTGACAATGACTTTGACTTACGAATTTGACCTTTTATTTTGACTGTGACATTGTCATTCACATTGTCATTCACATTGTCATTCATGATCACTTTCTTGGTCAATGCTGCAAGTTTATAGTTCTCTCAATGCCATCGACAATGACAAGTGTACTATAACCCGGTGGTGCTTCTCAGTATGTTGGGGAATATTAAAGGCATCGTATCCCACCAGTGCAAATATCGCGCTATAAAGAAGTGAATAACCATAAATATTTATGACAAACACCATTAAAAGTAATATTCCAGCTGCGATGATATCACATTTAAAAAGTAAAAACTTAAAGGGATAGTTGAGTTCTGGTAGAGAGAGTACAGTTTTAGTCAAAGTGAATTTTAGTAACCAAAACCTGCACCATTACATTACAAACTAATAGTTATAACTCCACCATGCTCAAAAGGAATACAATTTTTTTTGTGTAGCGCCCTCTCTACCAAAACTCAACTATCCCTTTAATTCGCCTTGTATACCCAGTGATAAATATAGATTCAGAGAAATAAAGATTGTGACCTCCTTCATTTTATCTTGTCAGTATATTTTGTGCTGAATATGATGGTACATGTACATATCAGTAATTATGTTCTTAAATGTCAGTCAGGCTAGGTCTGTATGGGATAGATGGCTGCTGTGCATTTGTTATTGTCTCAAAACCTGATGATGCAAATCTACAAGATCCATATTAAACCTCTCAACCCTCCCAAAAGCTGGGCTATTTGAGGTCTTTTTTACAGTGGGGGGGGGGGGGGGGGGGGGGTGGTGGCATTTTGGACACCTCATCCAGATCTATACCTTGAAATGACTGATCTCCGCAAAAATGTGCACGCCTGTCAAGTTAACTGTATAAATTATTATAGTAATTCAATTTTTTTGAAAATAAGCTCATTTACATATTTATGGTAATTTATGCAAATAATAAGGTCATGATTAGCCCCAAAACCATATTTTGATAATGTCATATCATAAAAATGCAAAAATCTTAAATGTTGATCATGAAGATCCGTTGCCTAATCAACCCCGTAACAGAGTTACAAGATTTTTGTATTATTTCACTCCTTGAACATTCCTTGCAGATCAATAGTTTGAAAATCATTTATCGGTAGACGAGACTAATCCTTTTTTCCTGTTTTCTTTTATATTTTTTTCAAACAGCTGTTGTATGATCGACTCCAGACCCTGAATTCGCTGATGGAGATGGGCGAATCCGAGACCAGGACGATCATGAAAATCTGTTTTCTATAAAACTGCCCTTTAAAAATTATTTGCGCTCTTGTTACTATTTGAATATTCCTTAATGTCTGCAGTGAAGATGTTCTATATTTTAAACAAAACTTTATCGTAGACTAATTTTTTTTCCTGTTTTCTTTTATTTCTTTTAACAGCTGTTGTATGATCGATTCCAGACCCTGAATTCGCTGATTGACAAGGGGGAATCTGAGATCAGGACGATCATGAAGATCTGCGGATGTCAGGAGCGAGAGATCGCAAGGCTACTTGAACACGTCAAGAGTTTGAAGAGGGGCTTTAGGGGTAGGTATCTTATCTTAGGATTTGATTTGATTTGGTTTGATTAGATTTGTGGATGGGCGAATCCGAGATCAAGATGATCATGAAGATCTGCGGATGTCAGGATCGAGAGATTGCAAGGCTACTGGACCACGTCAAGAGTTTGAAGAGGGGCTTTAGGGGTAGGTATCTTATCTTAGGATTTGATTTGATTTGGTTTGATTAGATTTGTGGATGGGCGAATCCGAGATCAAGATGATCATGAAGATCTGCGGATGTCAGGATCGAGAGATTGCAAGGCTACTGGACCACGTCAAGAGTTTGAAGAGGGGCTTTAGGGGTAGGTATCTTATCTTAGGATTTGATTTGATTTGGTTTGATTAGATTTGTGGATGGGCGAATCCGAGATCAAGATGATCATGAAGATCTGCGGATGTCAGGATCGAGAGATTGCAAGGCTACTGGACCACGTCAAGAGTTTGAAGAGAGGCTTTAGGGTAATATCATAGTAGGATTTGAATTGGTTTGATTTGATTTGATATTTGATTTGATATGATTTGTATCATGAATAAGTGAATCTGAGATCAAGACAATCATGATGATTAATGGCTGTCAGGAACGAAAGATCGCAAAGCTACTGGACCACGAGAGTTTGCAAAGGGTATTGAGGGTAGGTATGTTTATATCTTGGTAGGATTGTATTTGATTTGTCACTGAAATGGCAAATGTCTTGGAATTATTCATTATTAGATGGCAAAGGCCAACAGTTCAGCATCACAAGACCGTGCGCCAAAATAAATGAATTTGATTGGTGAGGCTGGATCGCAGCAGATTATGGGCTTTCTTCTTCAAATATAGTTTTGATTAGAGGCACAAAGGGCATTGTCAACCATGGCTTTCCCTCAACATTACAACTGACATTCTTAAGCCATTCAAAATTGACAAAGAAATATTGTTTATGGCCGAGATCGAATTCTTCCAATAACCATCTTCCCAGCTTCCATCTCTAGAGATTATTGAATACCTAATAGAGTTGATACGTGGTTCACCGGGTCCACATAGACAATGGGTTAAAGCCAGGTGAAAATAATGCTGGACAGCACTCAAACATACAGTGAAATTTGGAATTAATTCATACAGACGTATTGTTTGTATCTTAAATACGTGATGAAATGTCATAGGTCCATTTGTTTCGACAAGCTCTGCTCTTCAAATGGTCCCAAACCATGATGTACACATTATTCTTGATTTTGTTCTTTTGTAATCATGTTAGTGTTTACAAACAAATTTGTATGGTTGAATAACCGAAACAACTCAGCTGTGTTTAACATCAGCTGTGTAAGTTTGGTCTCAAATGAATGGAGACATATTAATTGGAATGGGATTTATGAAATTGTTGTGCAAGATGTCGTAGAAAAAGGCTTGATCATACATAGCTGCCCATCCTCCTACAAACAGACCAACAAATTCAAATGGGAATTATGTTGTAAGGGCAAGACAAAATATTAGTGTAAAAAGAATTGATACAAATTATCTACAGATGATTACAAATTTGCAGTTAAAATAACTTTGTGTTGTGTTGTATTATTCTAAATGATTACTCCCAGTGTGCTGTTAATAATCTTAAAGAGAAGAAAATAATTTTCTGATTATTTTCTGTTCTTTCCAGCAATTTTTTTTTGTATTCAATTCTAAATGATTAATTCCAGTGTTTGATTAACATCCATAAGAAAATTCAAATTTTCTGATTATTTATTTTCCACCCTTTCCAGCAAACGTCCGAGCTGCCGACCACCCCGCTGGAGATAATGCAAGCTCGCACGAAGCAACGTCGACAGGGCTGGACCCACGGACAACATCCGTTGTCGAAAACAATGAACGCTCGCGATCGAATTCACCATCGAATAGCAGCGGGGGCGGGCCGGAGACGAAGCGCCCCTCCTTGGACTCGCTCTACTCGGACTGCTCCGAGCCCCCGTCGGTGCCCGTCACCCCGCCCCCCTTCGACAGCACGATATTCCACCTTCCGCCCTACAACTCAAACTACCATATGTCCACCCCGCCCCCAACGCCGCCCCACACCCCGATCTCCAAGCAGAGGAGGGGGAAGGGGACACCGCCCCCAAACAAGAAGCTGATGAACAACCTGCCGCTGCCCAGCGTCCAGTCCCCGTCGCACTGGGGGACGCTGGACCCCCAGATGAACCACGGCTTGCACGGAGACTCGTCAACGTAAGCATTTATGCTCATATGCAGGCTATACCTACCACAGGAAACAACAATGATGCAATTATCCGCTTGCTGTGGAGTTTCAAAAACTTTTTTTTCTTCATTATTGTGTCTGTTACACAGAATTTTTCACAGGAACACTTACTTGAGTCACTTATCACAGTCATAAAATAAGTGACAATCAAGTACTAAAATTAGGCTAGCACTTGACCAATAAATGCCAGTGCAGTGCAGAGAGTACATAATACATTCAAGCATAATTCAGATTGTGGTCGTGTTGTGGGTAGGCGCTTAACATTTTATCATGTTCAAAACGGCTTCATGCCCTAATTGGGCATTTAATCCACACTGCTGTCTCTACTTAGGTGTGAAAAATAGGTACCCAGGCTACCTTATTATTATTTACATCGTCGTCGTCGTCGTTGTCGTCTTCATCGCCATCATTTTAATAAGGATATTACTATTACTGCCATTATTTTATACCAGATAATAATCTCTAACTTGTACTCTTTCTCTGCTGCCCTCTCTAGGTTGAGTAGAGCGCAAATCAGAGGGGGGCGTGACCACATCAGGAGACACTCGGACGACCACGGATCATCCACCCTGTCGTCCCCGTCGCGGAGTAACATCGCGAACTCCATGAGCACGCTCATCGACATCGATTCGAGAACAAGTATGCAGTATTCCAGTTTGATTCATTCACATTCATTCTTCATTATTGAAGTACATGGAGCAGTCATTTCCATATGGAACTTAAGGGGGGGGGGGGGGTGTTTCACGAAGATCCCAAATTGCAAGTTAAATATGGAACTTTTCCTCCATATCTTACAATAACTATTTATAATTAACTGTTGAATGTCTTCATGTGTTGGATAGATAACATTTTCATTCATTATATTCTGCGAAAAAGAAAAACAGAACATCACAGATTTGAGAAATCCCACGATGATTAACCCTCGAGTTAATTTACATCTATTTTCATTATTTGAAAAAGAAAATACTTGATACACATCGTGATAATGATAATAATAATAATGATAATAATGTCATATTTATAACGCACATATTTCTATGCGCAGTTAGAAATTGAAAATAAAAAGGAAGGTTCAGCATACTATATTGCGTAGTAACTTAAAATCATAGAAAGTAATGTAGAACTTTAATTGAGAACATAATTGATCTCATTCTTGAGGAAAATGTTGGGGTAAAATTCAAGCCAACAGCATTATGTTCACATGGAGACACTCACATGGACACAATAAAGTTCGCATACTGTACATGTACATTTGACTTAATACGTGTGGTTTGCGGTTGCACCATGTAAGACTTTTTAATTTGATTTGTTAATAATAGGAAGGTTCAGCATACTATATTGCGTAGTAACTTAAAATCATAGAAAGTAATGTAGAACTTTAATTGAGAACATAATTGATCTCATTCTTGAGGAAAATGTTGGGGTAAAATTCAAGCCAACGGCATTATGTTCACGTGGAGACACTCACATGGACACAATAAAGTTAGCATACTGTACATGTACATTTTACTTAATACGTGTGGTTTGCGGTTGCACCATGTAAGACTTTTTAATTTGACTTGTTAATAATATTTGAAAAGGCTTTTTTTTTGTGGGTGTGTGTTTCCTGGTTATGTTGCGCTTTTTATACATCGATGCACATCCTGCTCTATAATGGTGTAGGGCGGTCGGCCTGATTGGAGGGGGCATGATTTAGGTATCCCCCCCTTTATGTTTTCTATTGTTTTGGGCAATTTATTGAGGGGCATACCCCCCCCCCCCCAAAAAAAAATTAAAATAAATAAATACAAAATAAAAATCGTGCTCTACAGTAGCGTAGCATTGTCAACCTGATTGGGGGGCATGCCTTCTGCATGTATTTATTTGTACAAAAATATCTCCTATGTTTTTTGTATGTTTTATAATATTGTTTTGGGCAAATTATTGGGGTGGGGGCGCATGCCCCCTTTCCCCTCCCCTCCCCCTCCACCTCCCCCCACAGTTACACCACTGCTTCTATATATATATACATACATCCTGAATGAAACATGAAACATACATGGTTATCACTTTCAATCATGCATGTGCTTTTGGAATATGACCATGAGTCGGCACAAATCACGGAAATTCCTCAATTAAACTTAAAAGGTACCCCAACAGGTTTGATAAAGATTATCATGGTTTATGTATATCCTGCATCATATTGTTTTTTTAAAAACGTGTTAGGTATTATTGTTATTTATTGTTTATAGACATCTCAAATCAGAAATAAGTGAATTTTCATGAGAGAAATTGCTGTCTTATTTTTGTTTAAATCATTCCTTATTTTCCCCCTGATCTTATAGGTAAACTACCGCTCCCACCGCGCTCCCCGCGGACGACACAACGAAGCGCCATGCTCCATGCCATCAAGCACAGGTTTGTACAACGCCTCGGAATAGAGTACCAAAGAGTTGCGTCACAGTTATTGATTGCCATAGTTACGAGTTCTATAATAAAAATGTCAGACAAGCAACAAATTGGGGATCTAAAATATTTTTTAATGATTTTTATTATTGCGTAAATCGCTATAATTTAGGAAAAATCCTTCAACTAGCAACACATTGTGATATTTTAAAAACAGATTTTGGCATTCAAATTGGCAACTTTGCGGCAAGGTCACTTCATATTTGTCATAAATTGTAATAACTAAATATTTTCCACCTATTTTGATGTCATTAAATGGTCGAAACAAATTGGGAGTTGCCAATTTGTAGAGGAAAACAATGATCAATTTTGCCTTAAAATGGCTCTCGTCCTTGATGGGTTAAGGATGCAATCGTCCAGCTCCAACCCATGACCAAGAGCCTCAATCAAAGGACACCTTGTGTAGAACTATTACTTTGTTACAACAAGAGAATATGACAATCACTACTCTGGTACTCTATGACCAAACCCCTACGAATGGTAACCTGGGTAACTTTTCACACCTTGATGGCAGGAATTCACAAAAAGGAGCATTTCTAAAACATGATTTAAAATATGGAGCATTTCTTAAACCATTTTAATAAGCCATGGTGTTTCATAAACCTCCTTTGTGAATTGCAGCTCATTTGGTCATTAAATGAAATTCTTTCTTTTCCTAAACATGCAAACTCTTCCCCGTTTTTTAAAGAAAATATGGTTCTTTGTGAAATAATTTGTTTGAAAGAAAGACTGACTTGGGTGAAAAACGAAGGCTTATATTGTTACATTTTTTTCCCTTGCTTATTTGTTTTTGTTTTTTTGTATGTCTTGCTATGAACATTAATGTTAAAGAAAGTCAAGCAAGAGCTTTTTGTAAATGAGAGTCAAGAAAAAAAAGGGGGAAAACATTTTATTTTTAGGGGGGTGAAAGTTTTGTTATGCTTCTTATTATGGCTAAGGCAATACCCATGCTGGATGTACATGTATGTTATAGTGATTTGTAAATGAATATTAATAATAATACCGCTACATGTCAATGTCTCATATAATATATGTACCCCACCCTCTATACCCCGTCCCCCTTTTTTGTTGATTCCCCCACTACCCTGCCTGTTAGTGTGACCCCACCCGCAAGTTCCCAACCGCTTTCCGATTTGAATCCCTCACCCCCCCACCATCGGCTTCGCCCGGCATTCATGGAGAGGATGTTTATTTATTCATGCATTATTCATGCAAGTCTTGCATTGCAGAGCTGACACAGATTTTAGTTAAAAATGACATGTAGATGTATATGCAATGTGTCTGGCATGTAACATTAATTACTAACATCTCTAGCAGTTCGGCATGAGAAGCGTTAAAAGCATCTTTTTGGGCATGAAATATATTGGTTTACAAATGGTTACAAATCTGTGCATGTTTTTACTTCATTGACGACCTAGGAGGCGAGCTATTACATTAATCAACACGATTCGTTACTAGAATCCAGCTTGGAGATTATTTGCTGCTATATCAGGCGAACCTCGGACAATCCTTAAGATTGTCAATTAAGGACCTACATGTACATGTAGCTAGGCATAATATCTACTGTTAATTTACATATTTCATAAAATCTTCAAGCTTACAGAAAGTATCTGTTGCAATGTCAGGGTTACCTTTTGGCAAGCTTTGAGGTTACCAGGGGCAACCTTTACTAAAAAAAAATGGCATGCATAGAATTTGAATTTGTTTTGTAAACTGATCTATCCAGATATATATACTTATCAGATGGCATTGCAGTTCAAAGGTCATTGTAAAATCTCTTGCATATATTTATGAGCAATATGAATTAATTTTGTATAAATTTACAAGAACAGAATGCATATTAATTTTTACAATATGAAAGAAAGAAGAAAGAAATGGGTATCCTAAACAGAAATAAAAGAGCATCTATCCTTAGAAATATGTACTGCACCGTAGAAGAGAAATATCGATGGAGAAGTTGCATTCTTATTAGAAACTTAGCTTAAATTTGAAAAGCTTTGCTGCATCAAGCGCTAAATGCCTGCTTCATTATTCAACATAAAACACGTCTCAAACTAATTTGTATTCTTATATTCCGTTTGATCATAACAGTATTATATTTGGTATATTAACGATTGTCTTGTATTGTGCAAATATTAATCTGCTTTAACCGGGAGAAATACATGTAGTAATGGTAACTTATTGGAATAAGTAACCATTTAATAGTTTGTGATTTGCTATGATATTATTATTCAAAATACATGTATATGCATAAATGAGAGCTTCATTTAGTTTCTACAATGAAACTAAATGCTCGCAAACTTTAAACATAATTATCTCCGAAGGACAGAAGTGACTTTGTAATAATGCTCTTCTCTTTCTCAGCCAACAAAATATTCCTTTGATAATAATAACGACAATAGTCCATTTTATACGCATCACTTTATTACATTTAGTAAGTCTCAAAGCGCATGGTTGTGGTCTAACTAATTTGATACTATTCATACTAATTATTCAGTTTCATCTATAAATAATACATTCATTTGCATGGATCGTACGTTAGAGGTGGCATGATCATCGCGGATTATCTGTTCAATTATCAGCTCGCTCAATAATTTTCTCACGATAATTTTGTTTTGGGAGTGGCGGTAATAACGTACAGTTTGGCTGTCGTATAGAAATTAATTAAACATGGCTTATTATAGAACAAATTTATGTTGATTTTTTTTTCATGCTATTTGTAAGAAGCAGCGCGCTAATTGCAGATTATCAGGGGGGTGTTTCACTAAGATCCCAAGTCGAACTTAACACTAAGTTGGACTTAAAAATTATGGAAAGCCATTTGTAGCGTTGGAATTAAACATATTCAAGAGCCCAAATGGGCCATTCTTGGTCACATGTGTGACCCAAAACATGGCAAATTTTGAAATGGGATGCCTATATTTCAGTAAGTATGAGACTATAATGATTTTTACTTCATATGTGACTTGAATATGTTGTAGTCTTTCAAACTTAACACAAAAGATTTTATAAGGATTACGTAACTCAATGTCAGAGGTCAAATGGCATGGGTCACGTGTGTGACTTCGCACGGAGCGCTTTTTTCATAACTAAATTTCATTTGGAAAATTCTTTAAAATATGAATAGCTATAATGTTCATCTTATTACCAGAGAAGTACTATACATTTGTAAGTACAACAAAAGCAATGAATGAGAATTATATCAAACCGTTGTTTTTTATAGTACTTAATTATGTGGCAACGTCTGGTCACGTGTGTGACATTTTGGGGTGGTCACGTGTGTGACATGTACAATATGAATGGGAAAATGGGAATTTTATAATATCGGGTTTAGAAAAGAATGAAATGTTGAATTTTTACAAAGTTGGTATCAACCTGTACAGGAAAGTGAGAAGAATGAGCTTGCTAATTATCCTTTTGATATCTTGATTATTTTCTGAATTATGATTATTCGAAAAATATTGAAATATGTAAATTTATGCAAATGAGTAAAAAAGTTTCATTTTAAACTTCAAATCATGTATTTCATGAAACTTTACACATGGATCATTCCAAAAATGGAACAAAACTACAGAAAAATAAAACTTCAATTTTTCCGAAAAAGTTTCACTTTTCAAAGAATGGCCCAAATGCAAATATTTGAAACTTTCCACAAAAATTTCACATCAATAACTTGAAGTCTCTTTGATAAAAAAAAAAAAATGTACATGATTTTTATCAAAATTGCAGGCCTGTTTGAAGAACAATTCTACAAATAAACTAATGGCTTTCCATAATTTAAAGTCAAACTTAGTGTTAAGTTCGACTTCGGATCTTTGTCAAACACATCGTGAATGAGCTTAGTCAATCATTATCTTATAAACATGCCAAATAATATTACAAAGAATTCTTGTCAGCTTGGTTTTTAAATTATGTGTCTTGTTGTGGTAATGTTGTAGCTTGTTATACTAATCAAATATTTGCTTGATGTAAACAAAGAATGTTTATTAATAACATAATATTTTGAACAAAATAAGATTATGCATATTTTGAATTATATCATGGTAAACGTACATTTTTGCTTAATAGTTTACCATTTATAAGTATAGTTTACAAAGTATAATGAAAGGTCACATTTTATTTTGTTACACTGGACGTTATCGTACAATTACGATTAACATGCCGTAACAAGGAGATTATTTGGATAGGGAGTTGTGTGAAACATGTCTTGATGGTTCTAGTTAATGCATATCGGCAAGAAAAGTTCAAGCAATCACCCTCTGTCAGAAACATAGGCGTACCCAGGGGGGGGGGGATGTTTGGGGGTTCCAACACCCCCCTTTGACGGAAAAATGACTGTTTTGGGGTATTCAAACACCCCTCTGTAGTTTTTGTCGGTCTCTGGTACACTTTTTACCAGTCTCTGGTCTATGGTCTCTCGAAACCCCCCCCCCCCCCCACCCCCATCCCCTCTGAGGACTCATCTTAACCAGTGGTCTCGGCCTCAACACATTTTTGCGACAGACAGGTTAAAAATGTATTTATAATCTATATGTACAGTATATTTTGTGTAAGTTATATCATATATGCATACATGTACATGTACATGTTTAAGCCAGCTTAAATTTTGCAACAGGGGATGTTTCACAAAGATTCAAAGTTGAACTTAACTCTTAGTTGGACCTAACTATTATTGAAAGCGATTAGTTTCTTTGTATAATTGTTGAAACAGTTCTTTTGAAAAGGAATAATGAGTTTTGTTATTATCAAGGAGCCTTGAAATAAGTGATATAAATTTTTGTTGGAAGTTTCAAATACCTGATTTTTGTTGCTTTTGAATAAGTTTCATTTCAAGGCTACAAATGGCATTCCATAATTGTTAAAGTGAAACCAGTAAAGTGTCTAACTCCACGAAAATTACTTGGAGCTTCCACATTTCTCTTCTACCGTGTTGTTTGGCTTATGGTAAGAGAAGAATAAAATAGGGTTAGATTTTTTTAAATGCCCCTTTAGTATGACGATATCTATCATTGATAATCATTCAGCTCAAGATCGTTAATGAACGGTCCTAAACCTCAAAGACGTTATACAGTAATTCGTTGTAAAAGCTGACGCAAATTTTCGCTTTTTTAACCAGGAAAGCAGTGTTCTTTTTCAATGAAAATTTCACACATTATTCGGACATATCTTACAATGATTTTGGTATAGGATTGAAGCCTCAAATGTAATTTTGGGCAATATCTGACACTTTACAGGTGCACCTTTAAGTTCAACTTTGATTCATTGTGAAACACCCCCCAGGTATATAAGGCTTAGCTATACAGAAAATAAGAAAGTCTTAGGAAATGAATTGTCAAGGGAAATTATGAAGAGCATCATGTTGAAAATCATCTCCTTCATTTTTGTTGGTTTGATCGTCACCACCGATTGAGCATAAAGCGCATCATGGTTTCAGATGATTTTTTTATTTTTATGTTTGGTTTATCATTTTGAAGGCAGTTTCTAGTTCTGTTTATCAATTCATTTATTGAATGCATTCCTATTCAGGACTGGTCCTGAGACACACTGGCATGGGTGAATGCATGTTATACCAAAATCAAACAGTCGCAAAGAAACAAAGAATAATTCTGACTGGGATCTTTTTAAAATAACATCAGGTTTAATACATGTTTGTTTTGTTTTGTTCTAAAAAAAAAAAAAACACCACCAAAATCAACCTTTTAAATGATGAGGATTTTTCAAAATGTTTCAGTAATTCTAAGAATTCATAAAAAAATCAAAAAGATGCTTGCAATATCATCATCTAGAAAGCCTGGAAACTGCCTTTGATTATCATAATCACTCGATTAGTCACATAGTATTATTATGATTTAGTTATTCTTTTTATTTTTAGCCTGCATCTCATTTTTGCTAACACAAGACATCCTCTCTTTCTCTCCCTCCTCTCTCCGTTTCCTTGCCTCACTCCCATTTTTACCCCAAAAAATACCATCCCGTAACCATGCCAACAACATTCTCACCCATTATTAATATTTCAATAAGAAAATTATACTAACTTCATTCATTTTTGGGGTTGCTTGTTTTTTTTAAATATGAAATCACCAATCACCAACACTCTTCACTCATCATGATTCATCATTGGGAAATGTTGTAAATTTCCTGAAAATGGTGGTCACCCTCCACTCCTGCGTTCTCCACCCTCTACCCCCTAACCTCCCCTCCCCCACCTTGGCACCACCCCTGTTCCCCTATTGGTCCTGATGTGTCCATCTGTGTGATGATTGGACAAACTGCGGGCTGCTCCACGATCTCACCCTTTGTTACCCCCTACCGACCGCATCAACAATTGTTCACCCCTCAATGTTGTTCCAAACAATTTCTTCTTTACACACATTGTCAAACCTTGTTCATCCGTAACTTATTGCGAGTTCTCCACTCAATTTCTTCTCCTTAACGTTATTAAATCTTGTTTATCCTCTGTTTTATCATTGTGTGTTCCACACGACATTGTCCTGTGTTATCTTGTAAATCCTTTTCATCCACCTTTTGTAAATTTGTCAACATTTGTCCTTTACAAAAATGTCCCTGTCTTCCGAAAACTCTTCCATACCTTGTTCACCTTCCTTCATGTTCCCAAACCATTTTTTATTATTGTCAAATATGTATTTTCTTTGTACTCATATTTATTTTTAAAATGTCACTCATTTTCATTTTTCATTTTGTTTCATCGATATTGTGAAATGTTTTTCTACATCTATATATGTATACTTGTTGTCAAATGTGTATTTCATCCAAAATATAATTTGTATTATTTTTGTTTTGTTTGACATTCATTTCCCATTTTAATATGTTCCACCATCAAACCTATGTTCAATTTCACCTATTCATACAACTACCATCCTCTAATCATGAATCCTCCCACCCCTCTTCTTTCACACCTCTTCATCTTAACCAATCTCACTTTCAAACACATACATACTCCCCTCCCACCGTTACTCAACATTTTATCTTCTATAACACTGTCCTATTCCCATTGTGCATTAAACAAATATGTTCCACTCATAAACTTCTTTCTTACAATGAAACACTCATCATCACCTACTTCAAAATACACACAAACGCAATTTCTACCTAAATACATTCTGTAATCATTATTATTTTTTCATTCCCGACTTTAAAAATGTTCTCCTAAATTACACTCTGTCTCATCAAAACATTCCCCCTCCCTTTTTCCTCATTTCTTTTCGGTCATCCTCTTTCCTCTCCTTCCTGTGATCATCTGTCCTTCCCTATCATCATCATCTCTCCTTACACCATTTCCCTCCTTCAACTATTCATTTCATCCTCCCTATATCCCTATCCAACCTCCGTGTCTGACCCTTCAACCATTAAACACGATCATCACCTCCTCCATTCAAAACTTTGATTGATGCACCCCCACCCCTCTGGAACTGATACCCACCCCTACTTCCCCTTCTTGAAACTTGACTTGCTTGGTACACTCCCAACCCCCCCCCCCCCCTTCCATCTTGGACCAATCCATCCCTAAACATTCCTCTACAAATGTTAATTGATGCACCCCACCCCCTCCCTACTCACTCCGCTAAACCTATCCCTTCCAAAACACTTACACCGATGCACCCCACCCCCTACTTACTCCTCTTAAACTTGAATTGATGCACCCCTCCCCCTACTCACTCCGCTAAACCTATCCCTTCCAAAAACACATACACCGATGCACCCCACCCCCTACTTACTCCTCTTAAACTTGAATTGATGCACCCCACCCCCTACTCACTCCACTAAATCTATCCCTTCCAAAACACTTACACCGATGCACCCCACCCCCTACTTACTCCTCTTAAACTTGAATTGATGCACCCCACCCCCTACTCACTCCGCTAAATCTATCCCTTCCAAAACACATACACCGATGCACCCCACCCCCTACTTACTCCTCTTAAACTTGAATTGATGCACCCCTCCCACCCCCACTGGACCCAATCCTCCCCCCCCCCCCCTTGTCCCTCTTGAAACTTGAATTGATGCAAGCAGATGGTCATTGCGCCCTCATAGGTTCAGTAAGAAGGCCATCATGAAGGTGCAGACGTGCGACTACTGCCACGACAAGATCGTTCTGCAGGGGTTCAAGTGCAAGGATTGCAAGTGAGTAAACAAACAAATCAACAAGTAAACAAATCAACTTGTAAACTAATCAAGAAGTAAACAAATCAACTAGTAAACTAATCATCTAGTAAACTAATCAACTAGTAAACACATCAAACTAGTAAACTAATTAACTTGTAAACAAATCAAACTAGTAAACTAATCAACAAGTAAACAAATCAGACTAGTAAACAAATCAACTTGTAAACAAATCAAACTAGTAAACAAATCAAACAAGTAAACAAATCAACAAGTAAACAAATCAACTTGTAAATTAATCAACAAGTAAACAAATCAACAAGTAAACAAATCAACAAGTAAACAAATCAACAAGTAAACAAATCAAACTAGTAAACAAATCAACAAGTAAACAAATCAACTAGAAAACTAATCAACTAGTAAACAAATCAACAAGTAAACAAATCAAACTAGTAAACTAATCAACAAGTAAACAAATCAACTAGTAAACTAATCAACTTGTAAACAAATCAAACTAGTAAACAAATCAACTAGTAAACAAATCAACAAGTAAACAAATCAACTAGTAAACTAATCAACTTGTAAACAAATCAAACTATTAAACAAATCAAACTAGTAAACAAATCAAACTAGTAAACAAATCAACTAGTAAACAAATCAACAAGTAAACAAATCAAACTAGTAAACAAATCAACAAGTAAACAAATCAAACTAGTAAACAAATCAACAAGTAAACAAATTAAACTAGTAAACAATTCAACAAGTAAACAAATCAACTAGAAAACTAATCAACAGGTAAACAAATCAACAAGTAAACAAATCAACTTGTAAACAAATCAACAAGTAAACAAATCAACAAGAAAACTAATCAACAGGTAAACAAATCAACAAGTAAACAAATCAACTTGTAAACAAATCAACAAGTAAACAAATCAACTAGTAAACTAATCAACTAGTAAACTAATCAACTAGTAAACTAATCAACAAGTAAACAAATCAACTAGTAAACAAATCAACATCAACAATGATATAATTAGGTACCATAAACAAACAAGTAGATTGTCATAGAGCCCCTTAGGTTCAGTTAGAAGGCCACAATTTGTGAAAACTTGATGAATGGCAGTCGCATTTACTGCCACAATGGGATTTCGCTCCAGGGGCGTGTTTCACAAAGATCCTAACTTGAACTTAAATCTAAATTGGACTTAAAAAGTATGGAAAGCCATGAGTTTCTTTGAAAAAAAAAATGTAAAAGTCCTTATAAATGGCATAAAATGTTGTTTCAAATCGCTAATATTTATCCATTATCAAGGAGCTTTTATGTTCTTGATGCAACATGTATGAAAATTCTAAAAAAATTAAAAAATTTGCTTTGGAATATATTTTATTCCAAGGCTTACAAATGGCTTTCCATAATATTTAAGTCCAACTTAGTGCTAAGTTCAACTTAGGATCTTTGTGAAACACCCCCCTGGAATTCAAGCGCAAGTATTGCAAGTGAGTAAACAAATCAACCAGAAATGATTACATATTGTAAACACATAAAAAAAAATTTAAAAACCTGTAGATATTGTTAAAAAAAACAAAGCCATGAAGGTGCAAATGTGCCTCGACTGGCAAAATCGGGCTTCTGGGATTCAAGCACAAGGATTGCAAGTGAGTAAACAAATCAACAAATGAACAATTAGTATTGCAAACAAACACAAACGTAGATGGTTATAGCAGTCCTCATATTATGTTCCATCTATATCTATATCAGTTTATCAAATTCAATCAAATCTAATCGATATAAAATAAAAACATGAAGTGAATCCAATATATAAAAATATATATTTATATCCAATATAAATATATTTATATCCAATATAAAAAAAAGCAAATATATACTTGTATATCAAACTAAATACTAATAAAATACCATTAATCCCTTTCTTTCCCAGGTATGTGTGTCACAACAGCTGTAAGTTCCAAGCCGAGAAGTTGCCGTCGTGCGGTCTGCCAAGGAGATACGAAGAGGTCTTTAGAGAAACCTTTGAGAACAGTAACAGTGAGTTGAATTTTAGTCTATAGATGGTATACTGTATGATATTAGTTTAGTGAATAAATACATGTACCGTATTTGTCGGTGTATTACCCGCTCCGATGTATTAACCGCACCCCCAACTTTGGCCATTTTTCCATGAAAAAAAAAAAAATTTGATAGTATAATTCTTGATTTTTAGTCTTTAGATGGTCAGCATTTTCTTAGGAAAGGTACCAAAAATAGCTTATCTATCAGAGAAGTTTTGCCTATGAATTTTGTTTTATTTACTGAAGCCTCCGAAGTAAATAAAGAAAATTATCAGGCCTTCTTCACAGCAGAAGAATCTATAACTTCTGTTGAATTTGCCACACGGATCACTACACATGGGACTACATAAAACGTTAGACAACAAAACAAAGATTTCACCAATAAAACAATCAGAACGGAGATTTAAAAAAAACTGTACCTTAATGTTATTCCTTCTTTCTAGTTCAAATTATGTTGAATCTACTCTTGAAAACTGTTTCAGGGGATAAGAAATTACGATCGTTACTTGCGAGTGCATTGTACTGATATATATACGATCACGATGTTGTCATGTCAGCTCACATGTTTTGAAGGGTGGATTATTATTTGAGTATTAGCACTCAATAGTTTAGCATAATTTTGATGACATCTCGAGTGCTACAGTGTACAACGTACCAATTTCTTATTTAGCACATGCGGAAATCGCACACGTGTGTGCATTCAGCGGCGTGGCCTTTCACCTGAACGAGGGCGCGCCTGTGCTACCCGCAGCGCTAGCATGCACACCGCCAGCGCGCACCGGCGCGGGGCGGCGGCTTGGTGGGGTCGCGTCGGGAAAGAGAATTCCCGCCTGAGCTAGCTGCTCGGCCAGTCGCGCGGGTGCATGTTAGGATTCGTACTAAGATCGTGAATCTTCCAAGCCGCTTTCGCAGCAACAGCGAGCAATATTTAGGAAGAGGTAAAAGAGAAACAAAAGACACTGCATGACTTGTTTTGGGGGGAATATGCTTGTATTTTCCGTGCATCGTATGAGTATGAATGCCTTGCTGAGGTGGACTTTGGTCACTTGTGAATCTTATCTCCGTGTATTAACCGCATCGTAATTAAGGCCCGGCGCTGGCTAGGCAATTTGCGTGTACAATTTTCCTATCTCCGTGTATTGACCGCTCCCCCCATTTTGGAGCTTTTTTTTTGGAGAAAAAAGGTGCGGTTAATACACCGACAAATACGGTATATGCATTTTTTTTTTAAGTCGGGGATGATAATAGAAGCAGTAGGATGATTATTTAGTTGGATGATTATTTAGTTAATGTTTATGTTTTCTAGTGAGATATGTGAATAAGTCTTGAAAGATAGAAAATCAAAATAGTCAAATTTGTCTTTGTTCTCGAGTGAGTATCTACAATGTAGTTGTTGCTTTTGTTATTGTTTCTTTGTTATATTTGTGAATATTAATTGTTGTAACCTATTAATAGTTCTTAACAATTGGTTCTTTGATTCAAGCTTCTAAAATTGGTTTGTAAACTGGCCAATTGCCTTTGTAGCAACCACTTGCTTTAAAAAAAAAAAAAAAACTTTTGCTTGGCTAAGATTTGTTGGAACATATAAACAAGATCTTTTCGAACAAATAAATGGATCTAAATAATCTGTCATTTGATTTTGGCTTTGGATTGTAGTTGGAGCTTGTTGATTGTTGTCTTAGCAACTGCTTGATCTAACAAGTTTGGCTTGGCTAAGATTGTTTAGAAACATTGCACATGGCAATGAATAGTTTTGATATCACATTTTTGTACTCTTTTAGACCCGTATTTACACCTAGTTCAGAACTGCACCTGTAGACACACGTTTAGCAGGAATTATGTATACATGAATTAATATACACATATACAGTCAAATCTGTGTATAGTGACCGCCTAAAGTTAACAAGAAAAGTGGCCTCTGTACACAGGTGACCCTTATAGACAGGTTCCATAACACTGTATTTCTCTGCAAGGGATCCTTTTCAATGGCCACTATAGGCAGATTGGCCCCTGTAGACAGGTGGCCATTAAGACAGGTTTGACTTTACAGTCAATCTGTGTATATAGTGACCACCTAAGAGAACAAAGAAAATGGTCTCTATAGGGAGATGACCTCTCTAGGCAAGTATTTGTGACATTGTTTTTCTTTTTCACTGTTGGTGGCCACTGTAGGCAGGTTGGCTGCTATAGACAAGTGACCACTTAGATAGATTTGACTGTATTTGTATTGTGATCATAAGCTTAAAGTGATCCATTAACTTTGTTGATGTTGTCAAATTCAAACAAAATCACTTGGAGCTTTCACATTTCTCTTGTACCTTGTTGTTTGGCTTAATATGGTAACAGAAGAATGAAATAGGTTTTTATTTCATAAATATCTCCCTTATTAATATTATGGAGATGTGTATGATTAAATGAAAAGCGTTATTGAACCCTTACCGATTGTAGTCAAAATTAATCGGCAGTAGGTATCATAAAATCTGACAGCAAATTTTCTATGAAACTTTTACACATCTTTGACTCCAAAAGAATCTTAAAATGATACTGGTATATATGATTGAAGCCTCAAATATCACGTAGGAAAAAATCGTACAAAGTTTATGGATCAATTTAAAATGAGGATTTGAACTTAGTAGTATTACACGTAAATGTACGTATACACGTAGAGACATTGTGAAGTGCTTGCTTTATATAGTTGCCTACACGTTGTGTCTGTGTTTTATATCCCCCCACCCCTTCCCCCGATACAGGTATAGCTTCGTCTCCCATTATGCCTCACAAACCAGGTAGATACACACACTGTGTGAAACCCTTACTCTGTCTTAGCCCTTTGTTTCTTTGTTTCCCATTTATTTTCTACCCTTTTGTTTGTTTATTTCTACTGTATGTTGTCTGTCCTTTAATTTGTTCATTTCTTCTTAATTCCTTTCTGATTATTCTTTTAATTCTCCGTGTTATATTCACTGTGTTATGTTCTCCCATAATGCCACACAAACCAGGTAGATACACTGTGTGCAATCCTTACTCTGTCTTGGCCATTTCGCCTTTCTTTCCTTTTCTATTTATTTCTATTTATTTGCCAGCATTTTATTGGTTTAATTCCACTTTCTATTCGTTTCTATTTATTTCATATATATACTTGTTTCTACCTTTCTTTTTTATGCCTCCGCAACGAAGTAGCCGGAGGCATTATGTTTTCGGGTTGTCCGTCCGTCCGTACGTCCGTCCGTCCGTACGTCCGTCCGTCCGTCCGTACGTCCGTCCGTACGTACGTCCGTACGTACGTCCCGTTCTCGTGATCGCGTTATCTCAAGAACCGATTGACGGATTTTCACCAAACTTGGGTCATGTATGTATCTTGGGGGGCCAATGATCTGATTAGATTTTGGGGTCATGAGGTCAAAGGTCAAAGGTCACAGAGCTCATTATATATGCAAAAATAGCTCGTGATCGCGTTATCTCAAGAACGGATTGACGGCTTCTGACCAAACTTGGGTCATGTATGTATCTTGGGGGGCCAATGATCTGATTAGATTTTGGGGTCATGAGGTCAAAGGTCAAAGGTCACAGAGCTCATTATATATGCAAAAATAGCTCGTGATCGCATTATCTCAAGAAGGGATTGACGGCTTCTGACCAAACTTGGTACATGTATGTATCTTGGGGGGCCAATGATCTGATTAGATTTTGGGGTCATGAGGTCAAAGGTCAAAGGTCACAGAGCTCATTATATATGCAAAAATAGCTCGTGATCGCGTTATCTCAAGAACGGATTGACTGATTCTGACCAAACTTGGTACATGTATGTATCTTGGGGGGCCAATGATCTGATTAGATTTTGGGGTCATGAGGTCAAAGGTCAAAGGTCGCAGAGCTCATTATATATGCAAAAATAGCTCGTGATCGCGTTATCTCAAGAAGGGATTGACAGATTCTGACCAAACTTGGTACATGTATGTTCCTTGGAGAGCCAATGAACTGCTTAGATTTTGGGGGTCATGAGGTCAAAGGTCAAAGGTCACAGGGCTCATATGTAAAACTGAATATCAGATTTCAATCCAACTTGATACCTGAATGTATAATAGGGAACAATTGTAGTCATTAGATTTTGGGGTCATGAGGGCAAAGGTCAAGGTCACTTATAGCTCATAATTGTGATACGTCAAGATCTAAAAGACAGAGTACCATAAAAATTGAGTTGACAGAATTAATTCTGTGTACATGTTGATTTGGGCTTGATATAAATAAATTGCGTAATGGCGGAGGCATCATTTTCGACTGCGCGCAGTCGAAGATCCATCTAGTTTTTCTTCTTTCTTTTTTTAAGTATACTTTTTCTTTATATTTCTCCCTGTATTTCTTTTTTTTGTTTTTTGTATTTCTTCCTCTTGTTTCTTCTTGTCTCCCTCTCTCTCTCTCTTATATGTAAAATTTATATTTATCTTTACTTATTTCAGATGCCCTTTCTACCTTTCTACCTATGTCTCTTGAATGACTACTTTATTTTGTATTTCTTTTCTGTAGAAACATGTATTTCTCTTGTTCACCTCTCTTTCTCTCTCTCTTCCATTTATGTTTTAGTTCTATTTCCACTCTGTTACTTTCCTATACTTGCCTACCGTTTTACTATGTTTCTTTCTTGTTGTAGCTTAGATGAACTTTCAAAGAAAATTAATTATTATGGGGTTCAGAATTGCGCATTGATGCCCTGTCATCTGTTTCTCTTTTATTTTTAATTTTTTAAACAAAACATCTCCTATTTTTCTTGTTCAATCTCTACCTTATTCTTTCATTTTTCCCCCCTTTTCTCATTCTCTTTTTTCATGATTTTGTCTCCCTCCTATATCTTCCAATGTTCATTTGTTTCTTTAAATTTCTTATTCTCTTTCTTGTCTGATGTATTTGTCCCTTTGTATCCGTTTTTATACATGTAGTTATTTTCCCCTCTCTCTCTCCATTTGTTTCTTCCACCAATTACAATACTTTAAATTGCATGCAAAATAATGCATTATTATTTTATTTAGTCAACAATTATTTTTCATTTATAAACTTTTACTTTAAAACTGATCATGAATTGCATGGTAATGTAATTGTAAAGATATAAACTACATACATATGTTTAAACATTGCAAAAACAAATTCATTTAATTAATTTGCTTGTTCTGTTATTTTATTTTGTATTTTGTATTTTTTTGTGCCTATTGCATGGTATGCATTTTGTTTAAATTTTTCTTTGCCTTTATAGGTTTTATACTCTGTAGCCATATTTTCTTCTATATTTGATTTGTAAATGGCTTATATCAGGCAAAACAATTATCTTTTTCATCTTTTGAAAGCTGTTGAACACAACCTTTTCATCTCAATGTTGATATTATGTTGATGTTGATATTACTGCTTTCATGTAGTACTAGTATTTTTTATTGTTTTGTTGTTGTTGAATGGGGGCCCCATTCGTTTGCAAGTTCAACCATCTAAGGGGCTCCAGACCATAAGTGTCATGTTTTTTATATGATGTTTGTCAAACTTTATCACTGGGGATCAAAATAAAAGAGGGAAAAAAGGAAAATTCTGCATAGGAGTTTAGAATGAGGCAGAATCATTTCATATTTGATCTCTAGACACCTCCCCCCCCCCCCCCCCCCCAAAAAAAAGGTCCAAGTTAGGAAATTTGCATTTTATCTCCCTCGCAACACACAGCCCAACACCCCAGCAAATGGAACACGTTCCCGAGTTCTTTAATTTCACAGTTCCTTGAAGGTAGGCTACGCAGTCCACAAGCCCGTGAGTGTGAGTTGGTTGATTTGGTTGCGGCTTTTTCGGTGAACCCTTATACACTACATTCATTTCCTCTCCTCTTTTTCCTTGCCTTTTAATAACGTTTTTAAAAATCTGGTTAATTATTGCAGCTGTCATTTATTTGTTTTCTCCCCAAATTTCCTTTCATTGGGCATGGGGTTGATTATTTTTTATTTCTTTGCATAACCACTCTTTCATGTTTTAAAACATAAAAAAGGTTTATTTCATGGCATTCTCTTTGAAGACGTGCCCATGACTTGGTACGCATGATTAAAAGAACCCATGCTCTATGCAATTTGTATAGCGCATCGCTTCTTTTAGTCATGCATGTCAAGTCGTGGGCACGTCTTCGAAGAGAATGCCTATTGTTTTTATAAAGATGAACCCATTATTTGTCAGTTGCTGTGATTATTTTCTCCCAAAACTTGAGTTTATTAATCTTTAGTAAAGATACTATGCAATTTCATTGCATACCTACACTTTCATGTTTTATAGCAGAAAACAAAATTGTATGAAAATGATCCCATGAAAAATTGCTGTGATTTTTGTTCTCCCAAAAATTCCCTTTCATCTGGTCTAGAAGTTGATTAATCTTACATAAAATGTATGTTTTTCCATTGCTTTATCATTCTGTCATGATTTATAACAAAAAAAAACAAAATTGGATGAAGATGATCCAATCAATTTAAAAAAATTGCTCTGATTTCCTTTCATTTTGTCATGAGGGCGATTAATCTTACGTAAAATGCTGGGGGTGTTTCACAAAGATCCTAAGTTGGACTTAAAAAGTATCGTAAGCCTTTTGTAGCTTTGAAACAAAATATATTCAAAAGCAAAAATGGCTTTCTATACTTTTCAAGTCCAACTTAGAGTTAAGTTCAACTTAGGATCTTTGTGAAACACCCCCCTGTTATTCCATCGCTTAACCACACCATCATATTTTCTAACAGAAACAAAAGTGTATGGAAATGATACAATGAAAATATAAGTTGCTGTGATTTTTTGTTCTCCCCATCGTTCCTTTTCTTGCTGGTAGAAGGGTTGATTAATCTTACTTAAAATGTTGTTATTCCATCGCTTTTCCGCACTCTTTCATGTTTTTACGGAAACAGGATTGTATGAATGTGTGTGTTTAGTGCTTAACCTGGGCCCAGTTGCAGAAAGAGATGCGATTAATTACAAGTCTGAAAATATACGCATTTGAACCAATCGGATTTGCACATTTAGGTACCTACATTTTCTGACTTTCGATTAATCATTTACTTTGCGATTGATCCTAACTCTTTAAGCAACATCCCCTAGGGCAAGTAATGTTGATCACTGGTTTCCCTTGAGTGCTCTTATGACATTTACTTATTGAATGAATACTCCCTTTCTAATGTAACATTTTCGGGCAAGTAACTTTATATTTTGGGCAAGATATTTTCTTTATAAAACTTGCCTAACTGGGCAAGTCTGAAAATTAAAGTTTGTAGGGCCCTATTTAAAATGAATTGCAACGTTCCTCTTTGATAACTATCTTCTGACTAGGAATCTAGAAGTGAACAGGTTAATTTTATAATTTAACTCAATTTCATTCCTTCTTACTCCTTGAACTAAGGTATTTTACTTTCCAATTAATGTTTTTGTATTGATCAATCATCACATTGTTTTTACCATTGTTCATCTGCAGTGGGGCTTATGCATAGCGCATCCTTCTAATTAATCAATCTGTTTATTTTGCAATCGTTGAACCCATCAAGGACGAGAGCCATTTCAAGGAAAAATTGATCATTATTTCCCTCAGCAAATTGGCAACTCCTAATGTTGTTCTACCTTTTAATGACATAAAAATAGGTTGAAAGTATTTGGTTGTTTAAAATTTAAGACAAATATGAATAGAAACATTGTCGCTTCAAAATTGCCAATTTGAATGCCAAAATCAGTTTTGATAATATGACAATGTGTTGCCAATTTAAGGATTTTCCAAAATGTTAGCGATCTGTGCATTAATAAAAATCATTAAAAAATAACGAAAGCAGGTACAGTAACAAAATAGGGCTCTAAAAATAGAGAAATTTAAGCTCTTTCCCCTTGTACACTTCATATAACTTGATATCTTCTTGCTTAAATGTACACTGTTAAAACGCTGTGTAAACAAATTCAACAACTTGTTGAAAATTTTCTACAACCGCTGTTTAACATATGAACCATCCAACTCTTGTTGAAACATTCAACAACCCCAGTTTAAAGTTTACACAACTGTTGTTTTAATTTTTTCTACAACCGTTGTTTAGAATACAAAAATGATTGTACTATAAAACGGCAAAGTCGGAATCGAACTGGGGATCTTTGGGTTATAAGACTAACACGCTACCTCGTCGCTATCTCGTTTCGCTTGGTTTGCAGTGGGACAAAAAGGGTTTTGTCGCGATGATTTCGCGGTCGAAACTATCACATGATTTTACACGTTTAATCAATGCTTGAACAATGGCCGCTTTACACAACCCTTCTTTCTACAACTAATCATGCTGCACCTAAGGTTGTATAAAAAGATTCAACAACCATTTTTACACAGCGTTTTTTTACACAGCGTTTTAACAGTGTAGGACTACCAAACCACGAATATGTGGGCCATAGTCCTTGATGGGTTAAAGGGCAGATGTGTTGTGGTTTTAGACCTAAAATATTTTTAAACGGTGGTGGCTGGATTACAAAAATTTGAAAAATAATTCTGATAAATAATGATAAGCAATGTAGTTATAGAAATGTACCTTAATTGGAAATAAATAACATGAAATGCATTTAGTTTATCGATTCAATATTTACAGGCATTCACATTAGAATTTTAAAACAAATGTTGAAATATTCCAATGCAGCGGAAATATTATTTATGTATACAAAATGTATCATCACCTTTCCAATCATATTTTTCTCACTCATTTCATCAATTATATGCAAACGTTATATATGATAAACAACCTGTAAATATTTTAATCTGTTCATTTCACAGTTCATGCCTTTTCATGTTAAGTTGAAATATCTATACAGTATAAACACAACTACCAGATGTTATAATTGAATAATTAACCATGATTTTAATATTCACTAACAGATTTGTCCCTTTGATATTAAAATGAATATGTGATTTACTCTAATTTTTGTGTTTAATTTAATAATCCTTTTACTTGTCATTTTCTTTTATTTCAGTGTTTAATCAGAGTATTTTGTAATGCAAGTCACATTTTTTGTGTAAGGAAAGTGTAATGGCAGAGGGAAAAGTATGCATTTATCATTTTAGAAATTTGGGTACCTAATAAACATTCCAAAAAGGTTGTGTTTCTTGCAATCCGAGTTGTTTGAAGGGCAAGAAAAAATATAATCATTTGTGTTTTACCCGAAGAAAGAAATTTACAAATTGTAAAGAATTTGTTGTTTTATTTTGTCTTCACGTTGTTATGTTTTATCATCCGCAGCGCGTCACGAAGTCCATGTGGCCGTGGCCTCCTCGACGGGCGACTCGAGTTCGAACCCCTCGTCGACCACCTCCTCCACCCCTTCCAGCCCCGCCCCCTTCAATACTTCCTCCAGCGTCACGCCCCCGTCCCCCGCCCACCCCTCCCCGGGGCTGATGCCGGGGATGGGGAAGCTGACGGGGGGCAGCAGTGTACCCCTCTTCAAGTTCCCGCCCGAAGTCAGCGACAACGACTTTCTGGATAACAAGTGAGTGAAACCTTTTCTCTTCTAATCTTGCATACCCTAATATAAATCATATGCAGTCAAACCTGTGTATAGTGACCACCCATGGGAAACGAGCAAAGTGGCTGCTGTAGACAGGTGAGTCTGGTTCCAAAACATTGCTTTTCCCTACAAGGGATCACCTATTGTAGCGACTATAGGCAGGTTGGCTGCTATAGACACTTAGGTGGCCGCTAAGACAGGTTTGACTGCATGCAGATGTTTTGTTTTGCCTTTATATGTATACACTCTACTTTGACTTGCATTTAACACACAGAGACAAGAGTCATATTCGCATAAAAGTTCTTAAGAAGAGTAATTTTAAAACTTTTGTTGTTATACGTACAGTTTACATATTTCGCATTCTTCCGAACATGTATTGAGACTCTTGAGATAAACTGCTATTAAAATAGACTATTATTATATTATTGTATGGCTAAATGATAAATTTACTTTATGTTTTGTTTTATATTTTGAATGTATTGACATTTCCTAGGCTATGAGTGTAGGTTTCACTGTTTACCCATTTGTGTGCTTCTCTTCTCCATTTACAGCGAGAACGTGAGATCGACGAGCAGTGACCGAACAATAACGATTGATTCGCACGACCATCACGATGTGAGTACATCAACCTTTTCATTTTTCAGAAATCATAACATTTAAACATATCTTGTTTGAAAGCATTTTTCATGGAATTAGAGAAGAACATCGTGAGATTGTTGATTACATAGCCATGCACTCTTATTGAACAAATTAAATTATATTTAACAAATTTGGAAACTGACCAGAAGTATATAATATAACTGAAAAAAATGAGCAAAGATACCTCGTGCATATTCCTAAGTGGATTTCTTATCCTTCGGGTTTGTGTCAGGTTCATATTAGATAGCTTCTGACCAACACGAGCATGGGGGGTGTTTCACAAAGATCCTAAGTTGAACTTATCTCTAAGTTGGACTTACAAAGTATGGAAAGCCATTTGTAGCCTTGGAATAAAAATATATTGAAAAGCAAAAATCAATTATTTTAGACTTTTCATAAATTTGACACCAAGAACAGGGTTTTCTAAAGCTCAGCTGGTGAGCACCGGTCTAGTAATCCGGAGGTCTCGGGTTTGAATCCCGGAGAAATCCCATTTTCTTTGCTCAATTTTTTCATTTATATTGAACGAATGAAAAATTAGCGAAAAAATCCTTTTTTGTATAAAGGAACATTTAGAGAGAGTTCAAAACTTTTCTCTTTAGTACATATTTTAAAATTGTTATTACATTTCTCTTCCCACCAGCCCTTCACGGACTCTGAACGAACCATTCCGGAGCAGAATGACCCTGTGGAGGAGGTCGATTCAAATCCCGTCCCGACTCGTAAAAATAGCGTAAGTTATGTTCATTCACAATGTAACTTACCTTATGAACATCAGTGATACTACACCATATAAACATACAAACGAACAAACATACAAACAGACGAACATAGGTTTAACAATTAAAATGACAGATATAATTTGTGCTTTTCTTTCTACTTATTTCCCTTTCTATATATTCTCTCTAGCTCCTCATTTATGTTGGATTTCTTCATTTCACACATTTAATTAATTTCATCAGTGAATTCATACAAATGCTTGTGAAATAATTGATAATGATAATTATGTTTACTGTTTACATACATGTAATATGAAAACCCACTTTCATTTTTGCCCGCATGAATTAAAAAATAAACTTGGGACAAGATTCAACATTCAAATTCAGTCAGTGATATTTATGTGCACATTTGTACAGTATTTGTTTTTTTCAACCTCTTGCAGCAAAAGCTAATTTCAGAGTGGGACATCCCGTTTGAAGAACTGGAGATCATGGAACAGATAGGAACTGGGCGATTTGGACAAGTATACAAGTAAGTCACTTTTTTTGGAATTGTTCTTCCTATAAAGTACTGCTTCAAGCTTGAAGATTTGACACTGCTAATTTAGCTATACAAAAGCTTTGTGGCTCAATGGTTATAGTGCCAGTCTACCAAATCTGGAGGTGAAGCCTATTTTCACTAATTTCATGTAATGAAATTTCTTGTAGTTACAGAAAGATTGAAAAGTCAGTGAAAAGTTTTAAATAATCAATAAGCAATATGATGAATTGGATTAATCAGCATTGGATTACCCCTCATATATTCTCTATTCTATTCTTTATTCATTTCCCATTTTTTGTATGCATGTATTTCAGGGGTCTAAAGCAAATGATTGTTTCTTTGCTGATATGTATTTGACATGGCATCAATCAGTAATATTATAAATTATATCTTCATACAACATTTTCAGACCATAATGTGTTTGAATCACTGAGATATTGACCAATAATCAAAGGCTGTTATCCATTTTCAGAATGACATTGTGCATGTCCCAAGGGACTAAGCTTCTTTCTTTTTCTCAGCCGACAATATGAAGATTCAGAATGCTTTATAAGCGCAGTAGAGTATATATTTATAGTAGCTGCGCTATATATATGTTCATATTATTATTAGTATTATACAAAATATGTCTCTTGTTTTTTTGTTTGCTTCAGGGGTAAGTGGCATGGGGACGTGGCAATAAAGATGATGGACATTGATACCAACGATGAGGACCAGCTGCAGGCCTTCAAACGAGAGGTTAGTGTCGTGAAGATTTCTCAGATTCATTTTCCCATTTCTTCACTTATTATTAAAGAAAAGAGTCTTTGCCTTACTAACAAACCTTGAAGGCCACACCTCACCATCTTCATCGTGACAGTAGACAGTTTTGCGTGGCAGGGTTTAAGGGGTCCCTTTGAGCCAATTCAAGAACACAAGTTTGATAACTGGTTCTTAATAGAGTAAACATGAATGTTTATGTCAAAAAGAAAGTGCACAATTTTAAAACTAGAAATGATGTAAAAACATATACTGAACAGAGATACTGTACAAAGTTATCTCCTTAATAATATTTTAAAAATATGATTCCTATGTCATAAACAGTGATTTGTATTCATTTGTTCCCTTTGCTTTTCAGGTGTCAATATTTAGGAAAACGAGGCACGACTTTGTGGTTCTGTTCATGGGTGCGTGCATGAGACCGCCTCGGTTAGCCATCGTTACAAGGTGAGAAAGGGAACCATCAATTTATCTCATTATGATTAATAGATAACTGGCACTTTACTACCATTACATGTCAAAAATAGTGGACAGAAAAGGGATATATGTGACCTGCTATAGCAAAACCCGGCACTTGTCGGTAATTCATGTTTTAAAGAAATTGGCATTATAAATTCACACAATGTGTGTAAAAGACCTATGATTGTACAATTGAAACAATCATATCTTCGTTAATTATTGACCAATTAGTTAGAACAAAGCATCAAATGAAAGCTTGTGATGAGGCCTTTGTAATGGTATGAAAATCTACATTTTGATTTTTACAGACAAGTGCCGGGTTTTGCTATAGCCGGTCACATATAATCTTGGCATTAGACAAGGCTCCACGCTAACTTTTTTTCTCTACTGGCCCGTTCGGGCAAGTGAAATCATGGATTCTTAAATTTTACTTGCCCAAACAGAAAATTTACTTGCCTGCTTACTTCTAGATGAGCTTTACAACCTAAAAGAATTACATTATTCTCTCATAGTTGATCAATAATTTAGTTGCCCGATTGGGCAACCAAACTAGGCCATTTACCAAATTTTACTTGCCAGACATCAATTTTTACTTGCCCCGGGCAACAGGTGCTAGTGTTGAGCCCTGAATTGAAAACAGATTCAGCTGTGAAATGATAAGAAAATAATATAAGATTAAAGAAAAGAGAATCACCACACTAACTCATTATGAGAAATAAGTACCTTGTAAAAAAAAATGTAAGAGCGTTTAAAAACATCGTTACATGCCAACAAATAATACGCAGGATAAGAACAATAAATTGCCCTTCTCCAAGAATTGGTAGACCAATAAATCGGCTATATTGACATTAGTAGCGTCATTAATATGTCACTCAGTACAACTGACAGGTATAGTAATTGAAAACATGGTCATAGGACAAATTTCAGAACTGATCATTTCAGATGTGCAATATCACTAGCATTACGCATGCATGTACATATGTTTGTATGTGTAATGGGCCTGGTTGATCAAAAATTATCTAGGTATGAAGATATCTTTGACATGGATGAAAGCATAACGTGAAATGCATCTTTGTAGCCAGTGTTCTTTATAATATATATATATATATATTTATTTTGCTTGTATCTTTGCCAAAAGTCATCTGATTGCCGTTAAATTTCTGAACTATTCTGAAAGTAAAGGACAATGGAGACAAACTAATGGCATGGGCCACCCATCGTATTTGTCCCCATTATAACGATGCTGTCAAGTAGGCTACCTTTTAATATCTTTGTACCCTTCTGAAAGCTCATGTGAATTTTATGCACTTTTATGTGCATTTGGAGGTAGATGTCTCTTATAATGGATGTTTAAATACAATGGGCCGTATGCATAAAAACAAGCAATTGCTTTAAGCACAAGCAAGAGCTTGTCAAGCAAAAGATCAAGTTCAAGCAATTGTTTCATATGCACAAGCTTTTGCTTGTGCTGAAACCTTTTGCTTGCACTGCCTAAGCAATTGCTTACGTGTTGGACAAAGGATCATTATGGTTGTGCGAACATCGCACTGCAGGACAACAACGCTTCGTGCCCGACCTGGCAGCAGTATTTTTGCTTACCGTAAAACTCCGTGTATAAGGCGCACCCGTGTATAAGGCGCACCCCCAACTTTCTAAAAAAAAAAAAAAAAAAAAAAAATTTTTTTTTTTTTTTTTTTTTTTTACAAAACTTCTGCTCATGAATATTCATGTTTTCATTAGATAGCAATGCTCATTAAATATGCAAAATGCTAAATTCATTAATAACTGTTTTTAATGAGAAAAATGTATGACCGCTGGTTAGAAAATTGAATATTAAATGAATGCTGCTACTCATGAACATTGAATAATCAATTAGTTGCAGTGTAACTGCTTACAAAACTTGTATTTTGTTTTACTAACCACTATCATTTGTATGTAGGAAAAAGGTATATGTTGATAAATGTTCCCCTCACATCAAGCTCTTGTCATGCCTTATAGACCAGTGTAATACACATTGAACATGACTACAGGGTGACCAAAAAAAAAAAAAAAAAAAAAAAAAAAAAAAAAATCGTAATTTTTTTTTTTTTTTTTTTTTTTTTTGCTGTACCTGTGTATAAGGCGCACCCCCGACTTTGAAAATTTTTCCGACGGAAAAAAGTGCGCCTTATACACGGAGTTTTACGGTACACAAATAGGAGGGAAACAGCACAGAGCATTAGGGGAGTTTCTGTGCAGATCGATGGACGAAAATTGCCGTAAAAAGTCTAAAATAACATAAATTTTATTAAAGATGAAATCATAACATAACCTCTGGAATAAGGAGATCGTAATCATCCTGAAACGGTATGAAAATTGTATCCTTAAACGCGAATGCCCTGAGTAAGCAAGAGCTCAAGCTGGTCTGGATGTGCTTGAAAAAACGCAAGCAATTGCTTATCAAGACAAGTAAAAGGTTCGTTTTATGCATACGGTTTCAAGCAATTGCTTGTTTGGTAAGCAATTGCTTACGAGCAGTAAGCAATTGCTTGTGCTTGTAAGCAAATGCTTTTGCTTGCAAGCAATTGCTTGTTTTCATGCATACCGATTCAAGCAAAAGGCTAGCACAAGCAATTGCTTGTTTTTATGCATACGGCCCATTGTTGTTATCTTCTAGTTGGAAAAGGGTCATTTCTGAAGTGTTTATCAAAGTCAGTGCTCTTTGTTCAACTTGGCAACACGAGTGCATCATGTGATCTTGTCACGTGAAGAGTAACAACATTTGAGGTGTAGAGTGAAAATTAGTAAATTGCGCAAACTTGTATGATTTTGTTGTCATTTTGCAAGGAAATGCATATCGATTCATGATGTGAACACATAGTGGGTTTCTTTTTTTCTTGTAACAAACCTGTTGTTCATTATTGTGTGTTTATTTGTTTTTTTTGCAGCTTATGTAAAGGTCAAACTCTCTACACCCATATACACCTGAGAAAAGACAGGTTCAATATCAACAGGACGATACAGATAGCAACTCAAATAGCTCAGGTAAGAACGAGCGTTTACTTACATGTATGTACAAGAACCAGCTCTCTCAATTATCAAGTCTATGGAAATCGCAAATTCATTCAAGGGATGTAGTAACACTGTTCAAATCCTCAAAATTAAATTTGAAGTCTAGCTGTTCCCTCATAACTTGTTGTATTTGTATAAACTCCTTGAGTGCCAAGCTCGCATTTTTGCGAGTTACAATACACACAAATGCCATAGAGCATTACAATCCCTGGCACTTTAAGAGCAATAGAAGCATGGGACATGTTTCGGTTTTTCAAATTTCCCTTTAGTTCAAAATATATTTATGATTGAAGTGTTAAGATGTTAAACTATCCACTGGATAGTCGTAACCGTGTACAAAGTCAGTGCAATGAGTTAGTGAATATCACTTTGCATTTTTGCTCATTATTCGGCCATATACCGTCCATTTAACTTTTCACACAATACCTAGTAGACATATGAGATAACAACAATATACATTGTATCAACCATTCATCACTTTTGCACATGTCAACAAAGTTACTAGATCCCTTTAATGGTAATGATAATGGTCCAGCATTTAGCATTCATCAATATACAGGAATTGTATATGGAATAGCTTTGTCATATTCATTTCAGTGAGAGAAAACATACATGGGGGCTTAGGGCAATTTAGCCCCTGAAATGCCCCAAAAAGAGCCCTGTAAATTTGAATAGAGTTCAGTGCAAACCAAATTTTAGTGTTTACAGGAACTCGAGTCCTTATGGCAATCCTCAGGCACTAGTCGATGGGATTTTTTCTTTTATCATTGTTACTGTTTTCCTGGAAATAAAATGAAATAAATAAATAAATTGCTATTTTCACAAAGGCGAGCTTGAAAAGAAGCACCAGAAAAATATATATTTTAAGGTTTTCCCTGTATCATTTGTTTGTAATTCTTTCTCATCAATACAAGTCCAGGAATTATTTTACATGATTTTCACTGTTTATTCTAGGGATATGGAATAGCTTTGTCATAATAATTGTACCTATTGTTTTAAATTCTGTCTCATCAATACGGGGTATGGGATACCTGCATCACAAGGGCATACATGTAGTTCGCAAGGAATTCAAGTCCAAGAATTCTTTTACATTATTGTTTTGACTGATTATTGTACGGTATATAGAATAGCTTTGTCATAATAATTTTAACTAATAATGTTTTTACTTTTTTCTCATCAATACAGGGTATGGGTTACCTGCACCACAAGGGCATCGTTCACAAGGATCTCAAGTCCAAGAACATCTTCATCGAGAACGGCAAAGTGGTCATCACAGACTTTGCTCTCTTCAGTTTGGGAAGGCTGTCCAAACAGAAGACGTAAGTATCACATTTTACATTCCTTGTATTAAAGTAACGGATTAACATTTGTCTTGATATAAAACATAGGCCCCTTACACAAGAACATATTCACTGAGAATTGCAACGATGTCTCCCCAGACCTTGGGCTCTTCAGCCTCTGTAGGCTGTCTAAACAGATTAAAGTCACACATTTTACTATTCTTATAAAATCAGGCAAAAAATATCACTTTTGATCCATCACGATATTAGTAACTCTATTAGCAAAGACCCTGGTGTCTTGCCTAACAAAATAACATATTTGTTGAGAACGGCAAAGTGGTCATCACAGACTTTGCGCTCTAAACAGAAGACGTGAGTGGATATTTATTTATTTTTAGTTATTTATTTCTTGTAAAATGAGGCAGAAATATCACTTTTAGGGTAATTGTATCATAGAGGTCTTGATGTCAGCGAAAACAAGCATTGACTGTTGCATGAACATTTTAGAATAAAACATAATTTGCATTGTTTGTAAAATGTTTAAATTGATTCTTCTTTTCTTAAAGTAAAACAAAAACATTCATCTCTACCAATATTAATAACTATGAGAAAATTAAGACTCTGGACTTGAGATTTCATACAATTATTATCGACATAACTCTTGACTAATCAATCCTCAGACGTTGTTACCATCGTCACCATCATCATCATTATTATTAAGATTATCATTATTATTGTTGTTATTATTTGACTGTATCAGCACAACTTTAAATTAATTGATCAAATATATAATTATTGTTATACTCTTTTTTTTCTTCTCTCTACCCCCAGGCAAAAAGACAGCCTGGTGATCCCAGATGGATGGCTGTGCTACCTAGCTCCCGAACTCATCACGGCGCTCAGGATAAACACGGATGGCACTGCGGAAATGGAGTTACCTTTCACCGAGAAGTCTGACGTCTATGCCTTTGGGTAAGTGTTTTAGTTTTTGTTTTATTATTAGAGAAATAGAAAACGTTGTAGAAGATGTTGTCTTTGCCTTTTTTGGTAAATGAAATGCCAATAACAAAAAAAACTTTACATCAATATCATGATAATTAAGATGTACGAATGACAGAGCGAGATAAAATGTTACAAATATCATAATTAAACGTAATAAAGCTGTCAATCGTAACGTGAATGAGTATCATACATTGTAAGTGGCTAGTTTGTAATTATAGAAACCTCTTGTTGCTCTACTACATAAGCTAACAAACGCTTTGATAGCTCGTAACTAATTAAAACTAGCAGGGCTTCGTTTATACGAAAGATTAGGACCAAAACTTTGACAATTTGCACGAGGTCTAAACTAAGGCTTACTTCGCCATTTCTCTACCATGTCTGTGTTTGTGAATTTGTTGAGACCTACAGCTGAGATCTTGTTAGTAATTTCTTTTTGTTTTTATTGCGTTCCCTTTGCAGGACGGTTTGGTATGAGCTCTTAGCGGGAGAATGGCCGTTCCACAAGCAGCCGGTAGAGACGGTGATCTGGCAGGTCGGCAAGGGTCTGAAGCAACCGCTTAGCCATCTACAGGCCTCGAGGGATGTCAAGGTAAAGATTAGTCAAATCAGTTAAACAAGAAATAGATTATCGAAAATAATATCGCTAGTGATATTCGTTTGTCTCGCAATTGTGGTCAACAAGGGATCTAAAAGATCACGACGTTTCGTGCGCCGCTGCAACACTTCGTCACACGAAACACTCGCACGAAACGTCGTGATCTTTTAGATCCCTTGTTGACCATACATTGCGAGACAAACGAATATCACTAGCGATATTATTTTCGATAGTAGATCTGCAATGAGTAATATATTTACCAAGAAATAGATTGATCAAGATAAATTAATATAAGTAGCTAGCTGGAGAGTAGTTTTTTAAATAAGCAACCAGTGGAAATGGTGATCTGGCAGATCGGGAAGGGTCTGCAGCAACCCCTCTTGTCATCTACAGGCCTCAAGGGATGTCAAGGTAAAGATTAGTCAAATTAGTTTACTAACTTGGGTGAATTAACTTAGTAGGGTTAAATCATTTAGTTGATAACATATTGTAGTATGAAATCTAGTAACTTGCTTGACAGTAGTTGTCCTATGATCATCCAGTTTGAACTATGATCTGGCAGGTCGGGAAGGGTCTGAAGCAACTGCTTTGCCATCTACAGGCATCAAAAGATGTCAAGGTAAAGATCATTCAAATCAGTTTATTAAGATGAATCGGCTTTTGCCGAGCTTACTTTATAGTTTGCTGTGATAAATCAACTGATCGATAGCATTCCGTACAATTAGTTATTGTCCATTAGTTGATTGCTATATATAGTCTTTAGTAACAAGTTATTTATATGATAAAACAAAACCAGTAAAAGTTTGCATCGGCTTTTTCTTTTCTTTACCTACTCTGCAGGAGATCCTAATGATGTGCTGGTCCTATGCCCCGGACAGTCGGCCCACCTTCCAACAAATCAAGAAAACCATTCTCAGACTACCCAAGAAGAAGGGACTCCATCGCAGCCCCTCGCATCCGCTTCACCTCTCCCGCTCGGCCGAGTCCGTATTATGATAGAGGGCGCACTTCCGACGCTTTGCGTTATTCAGACAGTCTGCCGACCTCTCAGAACATCAAGAAACCTAGGGAAAATATTTCTAAAATCAAGGAAACAGGGACCCCATCGCAGCCCCTCGCATCCGCTACACCTCTCCCGCTCGGCCAAGTCCGTATTATGATAGAGGGCGCACTTCCGACGCTTTGCGTTATTCAGACAGTCTGCCGACCTTTCAGGAGATCAAGAAAAACGATCTCAGACTACCCAAGAAAGAGGACAATATCGCAGATGCTCGCATTCTCCGCATCTCTCACATCTCTCCACCTACAGTAGTCCATATAATGATAGAAGGCGCGCTTCTGATGCTCGGCGTTATTCAGACAGACTTCCCAAGAAAGAGGAAACGCCATCGCAGATGCTCGCATTCTCTACATCTCTCGCTCTCCAATCAGTCTGTCTTATGATAGTGTACACTGTTAAAGACAACTTGCCCAACATTGCAACAGTTCAAGAAACCATTTTTAGGCTCCCTACTGAGTAGGGGACTTCATCACAACCCCGCACATCTATTCGTCTTACTACGACGGAGAGCGGTATTTGTAGACTCTTCACAGAAAACCAACCAGCAGATCGAGAAAACTAAATGCATCAGTTCTTTAAAAAAAACCTAATGAATTCATCACACACCGCTCCATTACTCGAGGGGGGTTTCTTCAATGATAGATGGCGCAATCCAATTTAAACAAGTTTTCTTGCCCTTTGGTTGGTTACCGAGGTCTGGAGACATAGCCTAACAAACAACTAGTGAGCAATCTAAAGACTAAAGACGGTTCTTGCTGATGGTCTTGTGAAAGAGAGATCAATGCTTTACAATTTTCCTTGAGTTTCAGGTCGCTCATCATTTTCTTACCTAGCATAACAATCAGCGAGTGAGAAATCTGGAAACTGTTCCTTGCTTTCGGTCTTATCGCAGGGAAGCGCAATATTTCCATATTTTTTCTCCTCTTGCTCATCTCTTGATGCCGTTCAAAGACTCAGCCTGATTCTTGACAGGCAGGACGATGGAAAACTATTCTTGTGTGTTCTAAAGAATAACATAAAACAATGCAAATATAAAGACAGCAATGACTGATATCGTGTGTTATGACAAAATTTTTTGTTTGTTTTTTAATTCGATGAAGCAATTTGATTGAAAACTATTTTGTGTCTGAAAGACTCAACCAAAGAAGGATCTGGGAACGCGTTCTTGCATTGGACCATTTTTATTTTATTTGTTTGTTTTATCGTCTGTCTGTCTGTTGGTCAGTCGGTCGTAGCCTTTGTACAACTGAGCGTGTTCATGTGTGTCGTCGTTAACTCCCAGGCTACATCTACAGGCTTCTTCCAAAGTGTCAGAGATGCATGGAAGCTACCTTTCAGCCTTATTGCACAGTTTTGTTTTTGTTTCTTCTTTTTTTTTTTAAAGAGGTCATTTCCTAAAATTATTTCAGTTTATTAACCTGTTCAGGACTGATTGATTTTGCTATAACATGCATTCTCCTTAGACCACAGCCCGAGTATTTTCGAGACCAGTCCTGAATGGGTTGTATAGAATAAGTTACCATTTGAATGTCTATGAACATCATTGCATTTTCTAAAAATTATTTTGAATTTTTAAACAATTATTTGAAATTTTTAAAAAGGAACAATTTACCATTATATGTCTATGAAGAAGACATTGTATGAAATTCATATTTCATTATTTTCAGATAAATTTGACATCACCATTGTCATGTAATTTGATAAAGTTACTGTCATACTGATTGTCTTCTCTTTTTTTTTTAAGAGAAAAGAAAAAGAATTAAAAACTTGTCCGCTAAATTATTGGTGTTGATCTTATAGAACATCTGATCTGCCATTGGAGAAGAAGGATAGGACAGTTTTTTTTTTATAGATCTGCAAAGTTTATGAGAGATTTGTATCAAATCATTCTTGATATTTCATATCCCATGTTGCTATATCATTGCTTATATAGCAGCTATGGTCCGTAGGGGACAAAATAGATTGAAGTCTTACCAATGGTCTTTGGTAACTTGTCATCATGTGCAAAAACATTAGTTGGATGGAAGAATTGTATATACATCAGCTAAATTCTCGCCAGCTTTAAATTGTTTATACTTTTGGAATAGTCCTTGAATATGTCATGGCAAGCTTGTTATTTTGGGCTAAGATTTGAGAAAACAAATTTAAACAGAATAATACAAAAATATTTTTTTAAAACATGGTTTGGAGGAACAATTAGTCCTCAAAAATTCCATGGTGCATGGATTATCTTTAGCTATTTAAGATAAACAAAATTGCACAAAGAAAATCAAAAGAAGACGTGGTTTGGCTAAACATTATATGTAATGCTTACATATGAAATTTGTTTGATATTTTCACATCACATGTACACGTATGACAACTGATATTTCATGTCCAAAATTAATGGTTTTGCAACGTGTTGCTCCAACAAAGTTACCAATTGCCTTTAAGGTGGACTAGTTATAGAATACATGTTGTTGCATGTCTTACCTACACTTTATTGTCAATGTGTATTAACCGTGAATGTTATTTTCATTGTTATAATTATTATGTTTATTTTATTATGATAATGTTTATTATTATTGTTATTATTATGTTTATTATTATTATTGGTATTATTGTTATTATGTTTTTATTATTGTTTTTTTTTAATCGTTAGTATTATTATGTTATTACCATTATTAAGTGGACTTAAATCGAACTCTTTTATGACAAAAGAAAAGTGTCTTCATGTTCATTCGTGTATATGTTATGTATATTGAAAATGACAAATATTTAAAAATTACTGTTTTACTCACTGAACATTATTGGTATAATAATACCATGTTATTATATTATGGTTCATTTAGTTTACCACATGTACAATTTATCTATTTCCTGTTGATTTTTGCTTTAAATATATCACCTACTATGCTTTTCCATTCCTCATTTTTGTTTTTGTTTCTTTTTCAAAATTATTCGACAGCTGGTCTGCCGTGTGTTATATATTTCTGTCTCGTTTCGATTTTTTTCTGTTCTTTTGGAATTCTGTATTTAGATATATTTCCGTCTTGTTCCATCTTTTTGGGTGGGAATCCTGTATTTAAATATGATATAGACACATTTTACTCTTGTAACGCTTGCATACTGGTACATGTGTTTACATGTCTTTGTTTTTAATTGTAATAAGCGTTATTTTATCCCATTTTGTATTATTAGCGAGGCAAAGAGATGGGTTTGATGATATTTTGGTGGGGGTGGGGGTATATAGATTGACTTGCATATCTTGCTATGCTCGGGTATAAGCTGGAAGTGTAGACTGTGGACCTCTGTAACACGGGGCCCATATTCATAACATCGCACTAGCTTAGTGCCATTCAAAGTCTATTGTTTTATGATAGGAGCTAGGTATGCGACAAGATATGCCTTTAGTTGACAACTAGGGTTTACTTAGTAGGCAATAAATGCTTACCCGGATAAACATACATGTAGCTAGTGACTATAAAGAAAACTGTGTGTTGCTTTAATATACATAGCCCTGACATCTAATACACACTTGGCATGGAACTGTGTGGTTTTAAGAATATGGACCCAGTTGGTTAGGGCACAGGTTGAACTTAAATTATAAGTTGAAATTAAATTCTAAGTTGAAATTAAATTCTAAGTTGAAATTAAATTCTAAGTTGAACTTAAAATTATGGTAGGCCATTTGTAGGCTTGGAATATAAAACATATTTCAAAAAGCAACAGAATTCAATGATTTGAAACTGTGTATTAATAACTTCAAGGCTCCTTGATAAAAACAAATATTACTGTTTTTTATCAAAATGTATGCCTTTTAAAAAGAACTTTACAACAATTTTTAAAAGAAACCAATGGCTTTCCATACTTTTTAAGTCCGACTTAGAGTTAAGCTCAACTTTGAATCTTTGTGAAACACCCCCCTGGGATAGCAATCAGGAGGTCATGGGTTCATGTCCTCCCCGAGTCCAGTTCTTTCATCGTTTGTTTGTCTTTTAATTAAATCAATTTATCTAGTCAGTTCCCCTAGTCAATGTAATCGGTGTGTGGGATTCGCCGCACGCATCTCCGAAAGAGCGGAAGGAGAAGAAGAAGAAGAAGAAGATATAATCAATTGGCCATGAAACAGCAGGAATAATCCTCCATTTTAGTCCGCGAAAGCCAATGCAAGGCGAGCTACTTAATGTCCATTCATCATTATCATGTTTTAAGATCTGAATCAATTATCAATTTTTAAACATCAATTTAACATCAATTACTTTTTATCAATTAATTTGAAAGCGTTGACAAAAAAAACACTGGTGATTTGTGTTTAATTTTCTTACTTATGCCCTTATTTGTTTTTTTTTTAAATACAAATAAATATATTTGTATGTATTATATACATACAGTGTATATATATATATATATATATATTCAAAGAGATCGAAATATAGGTTTATTAATTTTCTTTCTCCTTTCGTTAATTGACTTCTTTAAAAAGATGGGTATAAATTAATTATTTGTGAGTTCATTGATATGATTGACCTGTTGTATTGTTGATGACTTCAAATATTTCTCTTTTTAAGAGTTCATTGATCCTTTCTTTTTTTCTCAAAAGAACATTATTTTGAATTTCAATTTAATTACCATTTTCTGAATCAAATTATGATTGACTCAAAGGGTGGTTTTTAAATGTTGTCATTATCTTTTACTAAATATTTTTGCAATCAAAGGCTTATTCTGGTTGTTATTGTAGTTGTTCATTATGTTACATTTCTTTCCTCCATCTACTACTCTCAATGAAAGATATTTCCACAACTCCATACTGCGCCTCACCTATCCTGCAGTTTGATAGACGATACGGGGGCCGCTAGTTTAAGAAGTTGTGAACAAATTGGCAGAAATGCTTCCCAGGGAGTGGATATAGTGCACCTTTGAGTGCAGCGTTGATTGAGGATAGTAATATGTTACTGGTAACGGGGGGGAAACAGGGATCTTTGTAAACAAATTTTTAAAAAACAATCGTGTGAAACACAGAAGATGCTAAAATAAAAAGGAACAGAATTATTTCTTGTACAACTCAAAAAAACTCTTAGCATACATTAAGGTTATAGTGTTGTAAAGCTTCTGTGATGGAGTAAGTTTTGTTATTTTGTGTGCTTTACTAGACTTGGTGATTTTTTTGTTTCTTCAATTTTTTTTGGGGGGACACAGTACACAACATCTTCTGCATGTTCTTATTTTCTTGTATTGCATCCGTTTTATTTCAAGAATATTGTGATTTTAATTTGTTCTATTGTTTCTATTTCCATTGCTGTGTATGATCGAAAGAGAACATTATTATTGTCATCTTGCTTTAAGAAGGTTGTTGTTTTTTCTATTTTTAATTGTTGAACTAGCCCATGTGGGTTAATTAATTTTTTTATGGAATATGTATTAACAAAAATATTGCTATTCTGTTGAAATATCTGTGTATTTGTGCAGTAAACAAATTTGGAGAGTATTTTTTTATTCCTTATTTCCTTC